>DWDX01003054.1:0-13860 GCA_018245675.1 Agara michaeli | reverse complement strand
ACCGCGCGACCACCGCGCGACCACCGCGCGACCACCGCGCGACCACCGCGCGACCACCGCGCGACCACCGCGCGACCACCGCGCGACCGCCGCGCGGCAGTCACGCGTATTGTTCACGCCTATAATGCTTATAATATAATGGACATACACACTTGTCAGCAGTCCTTAGACTTAAAAGTTAAGACTAATGTAATGTTGTTGACATGTATACCTATTAATAAAAAATAGAATTATAACCATGTTTTATGTGTTATGTAATAAATTATTGAAGATCATTAATAATACTGTTTAAATGAATAATTAATGATGTGCTACATTGAGTAAATCTGCACGCCTCGAAATAGCACCTTGAATGTACCTTGTTCATATGCAGATTAAATATTGTACTGTGTACTGTTGCCAAGAGGTGTAGCTGCGGTATTACCGTGGACGAATCCCGCACAGAGGTTTCTAGCATCCCTGAAATTTATCAATTGCCTCTCAAAGTATTCCAATTACGAGCACGCTCTAATCCCGTATCGGATACACAGACTGTTTGATTTCACTATCACAAGGGCACACTCAATTTCCAACTCGGCTCCTGTCTTATTAACAAAGTCGTTAAGCCCGCCACCAACTTCAAGTACACACAATGCATCGCTAGCTATCCTTTTCACGCGCACGCTTATCTAAATATCTCTTAATCCAACTCGCTCGCACTTATGCTAATCTAGCCGCTATTGGTTGGGATTAGCCGGCTAAATTGTTTAGAACACTGTGCGCTGCAGACGTAGCTTCGACGCTTCAAATGAAGAACGATTTATTTAAAATTGGAAAATTAAGCGCCATCGCTCAGGCGAGTTACGCTTTCACTTTAATGTTTGTAGAAATCATATTTGAGTCGCTCGCCTGACGTCACGGTATGAATCCGGTAAAGCAACTCATTGATAAACATAGATCTACGAGTACTCATAACCGGAGACGTTCTAGAGGAAAGCCAGGTCCAGACCGGCGAGCGTGGCTACTTGATGAAAATAGGGGAAAGAAACTGTCGGGACCGTAACCGGTAGACATCCACTGGGAATTAGACAGACCTATAATACGTATTTATTAATTTAATCAAATCAAGTCTTTTTCGAGATGTTAATATTAAACTAGCTTATTACCATCAACAATTGTGCGCGCGACTCCTCGAATGCAATCACAGACATTAGCATCTAATCTCATTTTTCATAGTAACTTCGCTGTACATTTGCTATAAGTCTCGTCTAATGTGTTTGTTAAATATACCCTTTAGTAGCTTACGTATAGTGCAATAATTATAAGTTATAAAATAATTTCTACTACTTTATCCATAAACTAGCGACGTTAAAAACTCTCCTCCGCCGTCAACAATCATAACTTATTCATATAATTAAGTACGGTAAGAGATCAAAGTATTCGATAAACATTTTGAACACAGTTAAACACAGTTAATTACATTTTAAATCCGAATCGACGTTATCGTGGATCATGCGTGATGTACGGGGACATAAATTACACTTCTCACAATGTGTGCCTTCAACACAGAACGGACAACTAGGAGACATGCCCTCGATCGCTTCACGCTGGTGTCGCTAACTTATGAAACGAATGATAAATGCATATTACTCGTGCAAACGGCGTCAAAGTTTTATACAATTGGAATTGACGAACAACAACTAAATATTGTATTGTAAAAGTGTACCGTCCTTATGGGCCCTCTAACTTTACTCTTCAAAGATTTCCTCGCGTATAAGTAGCGTACTTGCGAATCGTAAGAACAAATGAAATCTACGAAGTAATATACGCACGCCGTCTCTCCGCACCGGCGCGGCTCTGTGGCTACGCGACTCTCCGACCGAGTATGATTAATGACAGAGAGGACGACGGGCGATTTGGGACGAACGATAGCAATTTATCGATTGCAAACGGTATCGACTTCTTTTAGCTTACCTTATCATCACTTCGTCGGCGCGCAGACGTCGTCGGCTGGACGTAGTCTTCTCGTGAACTTTCTCGTGTAGTGTTCGGTTCGGCTCCGACAGGGTGGCCGCCGCTACGACCTCGCGGCGGTCACCGCTTGAAACTTTTTGTCCCAACGACGAGCAGACAGCTTCACCGACAGAATTACCAATAGAATTCGCTTTTGTTATTTGATATTGCTAATTACCACTATAAAGTATCGATATTAGAGCTTCGATCGAGCGAACGGACCGTATAACCGCAATAGACGTTTGAGCGTTCTCAATTATATTAATGCTATTAAAATTGCTTACAAAACCGCTCATAGCCACGACCCGGTCGCTGATATCAAAGTAGCAGCAAAGCGAAGCGGTCGCGGGCGCGTGCGGCGCGGGGACCCGGGGCCGCAAGTGGGAAACGTTCGAGCATTTACGTGTTTCGTAGGGCTCCGCAAGCAGTCAGTCCCGGTTAGATAACAATCGTTAAATCTCGTTAGAGGCCTGCGAGACGGACACTCGTGCCCAATCGTAGGCCGCAGAGAGGGCTACCGCCATACATGCGGCCAATTATTAATTATACGTTGTGATTCGTTAATTTATATAACATGTAATCATTCAACACTAGAGTTATGTCATATACATATTTACTATCGGCCAAATATACTTTTCTGCAGTTATTGTCTTATTAGCTAAATTGATTTTATAACATTTCTATAAAAATGACCGGTGCGAATTTGGTATATTTTTCTGTAGAAATAATATGTAGTAATTCGTTCAGGAGCGGAAACAGCAAGTTGGGTCTCGGAGCGTGTTCAATGAGCCCGGTCTCGTCGCTGCCGCGGACGCGAGCGTGCAGTGCACATCGGCCGCAGCGGGGCCGCCAGCCCCGCGCCGCAATTAGATTGTTCCCAATTTCCATGGACCGAGCGCCGGCCGACCGCACCCACCTACCCGCACACGCCTTTGAAGAACTCTCACTCATTTAAGCGATGCCTTTGAGCTCGAAACTTAAATAGAAGAGAAAAAGTAAAACGAACCAAACACGAGATAGATATTCAAAGTACAGAAAATATGTCGGAAATTTCAGGCTTCTGGAAATTCAAACAAATGTTCTCTATTTCAAAGCGTGAACTGAAAATATTTAATAAATTTTCTCTTGTTAAATAATTTCTCATAGGAAAGTTCAAACCGAGATGAGTAGGTGAATTTTTTGTTAATACCTACTAGTTGACGAAACTTTTAAAGAAGAAAATTCATTTTATAACATGGCCCTGAAAATATGAAACTGAACGATAAAACATAAACGACAAATAAAGCCGCAGGCGAAATGTCATGGAAAGAGAAGAGTACTTTGTAAGTTGGTAGTTCTTAAAGTTCAGTCGCCGTCTCTACAAGTAAAGGCTACTTTAACTTGTGAATTGTATCTACTGTGTGATTTTATTTGTGAAGTGAACATTGTCAAACCTGGTCTACCGTCATTTCTACAAATGTGTTTAATTCAGGTTTATTCAGATTATCATTGTTCCGGTTCGGTCTTAAAACCAGTTGTGTCATTCACTGCTTCAGCTGAGTTTGATCATTTTCACGGTGCTCTATCTCGCAGCACGGACCAATGCCGTATTGACTCTTAAGAAACAAATGCTTGACCGTGAGGTACGAGCGTGTGTGCTCGAGGCGACCGGTATCGAGGAATCACATCGATCACATATCATATTTCGTAAATAAATTAGCAAGGGAATTAATTACTCGGAATCGAATGTAAAATTTAAATATTCCAATTTAAAAGGCAAATACGAAATCTTATATTAACATAACATGCATACATCTGTTGCTTTCTAAAATAAATATATTTCGTTCGTTTTTACAGTCTACTAGGCGAGATTAGATGGATCTCGAGCACTTGCGTATCGAGGCGTGAGCTTCCGCGAGGTGCGAGGGTACTATCGGTTGATATATTGTTTATGAGTAAAGCTATTCTCGATCTTCAAAATCACTATATGCTCGTCAAAAACAATCAGCCGCAAACCACTTTTCGTCGAATCCCAGCGAGGTGAGTATCGAGTGGCCCGACACGTGATACCGGCTATAAATTCATCGTCGCATGCCCTCGACGCGTGCGGCGCTCCCGGCGACCTCGGCACACGGCACCGCCAACTTGTATTTGACAATATTCAATATCAATTTCAAAATCGAGCATTTTTCCCTCACATCTGATTTTACCTACGATTAATAATACAGATGGACATGAGACATATTACACACTGTTGAAATCAATGTTTTTGTTCATTTCGCTGATCCACGATGGACTGTGGATTGCACGATTGTGTTTGATTGCAATCTGCTTCGTTCTATTTTAACATAAACCTATTCTTCATTTCAGCACCGAGTAGGCCGTATTTTTATATTGCAATAAAAATCCGGAACATGTAATACATACACATTGTTATACGTAACGCCGATGATTTAATATAATTTAATATAATAAGTTTGTTGTAGTATACACACCCGTTGCAATATATAATCACGACAGGGCTACGAGCGCTTCACAATGTAAACGAACACATGCGTGTACCTGCGCACTACACTATACGTCATATTGTTTGTGCCGCTCTGTGGTAGTAGTATGAGGTGGTTGACGGCCTGTACTAATTGTATACAGCAGGTGCGTACAGTGCTCTGTACAAAATGGTCTGACCCTATTTCGTCGTCCCCCGTGAGCGAGCCCGCCGCCGCGCTGCACGCTGATCGGTCAGCGCGGAGCGATCCGCATTTAATTCGGACCCGGATCATAACTAATTGGGACATTTTAATCGAATACAGTTTTATCTCCAATGATAAATGAATTTCACGATCGATTTTTATAAATCGAATACACCTTTTATTTACCTTGAATCGTGTGTTCATTCGACAGTGTACTTATCGTAGCTTTCAGCCTCCATTTCCGGAAGTCTGGGATTCATATCCGGGCACGTTTTTAATATCAGTTGTCGTTGTCGAGTATAAGATGTCGCTCGCTATAATTGTAAAGGAAAATATCGGAACGAATCCTACGCCACTTAGATTTGTACATAAAGTTCTCTAAGTTTGAAGTATGCCAATATGCACTTAACCCGCATGGTAAAAGGTGCGTGCGTCCAATAATAGTATGTAGAACAATGATGTAAATGTGACTGTTACTAGTTCAGGAGTAGGTTTAACGTAATAAATATCGTTCCAGTATGTACAGTAAATATACATACCAATCGAACATAATTGTAAAGTTTTGTTATTGTATCCGTGCTGTATTGTTCAAAATTTGTCGTCGCTTGACATTGGTCATGAACTGTTATTCCGCTGGATACTACATGATTCATTAAAAAAACCATCCCTGGAGAAAACGGGCAACATTTAGTATTCAAGTACATAACACAGTAATCGTTGAAATAAATAGACATTTTAATTAAAGGAAATAATGATAAAAATGGCCTGAAGAGCATTATTAAAACAGATTAGACAAATTATAACCTGAATTAGTACAGCAATTCCACTGTGCAGCCAATAGCCAACCCGTTCGTCTGTTGTGCAGTAACCGGAAGAGCAACACTTGAATTGGGATTAACTGGCCCCGCGACCTGTGTTCTTCGATCGTTGGAAAGCGCTCACCCGGTCAAGAGTACAACCATCACGGCGTACATGAACCAAATTTCCCGTTTTTACGGTCAACTCTAGGGCCGGTACAGACTTTTGCCAGTTCGTAAAAGTAATGTCAACGGACGCAGCCTCCATCAAATCCGCCTTTTGACCGGTGGCGCGGAAAATTGGTATTGCTTACGTTTAATCGAAAACGTTCCGGTTTGATTCACCGTGAGTTAACGTGAGCATTAAATAGGTCTCGACGCATCAATCTCGCTCGTTCTACATGTAATGAGAACGTCTAGTTGTAAAACAATATTTACTCTTTACAAATGTAAGAACGAATGACACACTTGGAAGTGTCTTAGTTCTCTCCCTTCAAATGTAGAACAATATTCGAAATTCAAAACTTTCCGTTCTTTTATCAGGTACAACAATTGAACATACCTCAAAATTACCTACAATATCATTTATCAGGTCACGTATATGTATAGTGCGCCCAGGGTTGTGACACTTCTACCACTGCTTTTATCGTGAAAACATTGTTACGAACACATATTGTGTTTCAGTGTGCAGTTACAATTAAAATGTACTAAAGCTAATCATGATGTTAATTAACACTCAGAAGTGGCAGAGCATGTGCGATAAATTTCGAATGTGACTGATATCAGTCAATATTTACTACGAGTAATTGGACTCATACTAATTGTTATTATTTTTCTCTCACAAGGGTAGGAAGATGGAAGGAAGCAGATTCCGATTTTCGCTTCTACTTTTCGGGAATCCGTGTGAGCATTTAGAAGGAAAACGGCTTATTTATACTGATACATCGAGCATTCTCAATTGGTTCATAAAGCCGCTTATGAGTAATAATTTCAAAGGCCACATCACTTTTTGCTGTCAAATTTTTGCCTTACTAGTCTTTATCGGTTCAGCGGGTAAAATTGAAACTTTGTGGACTCGGCCAAAATAGAAAGTGGGGAAAGTCAGTTGAAACTCCATATTCATCTAAACTGCGGTCTTCTGTAGGCTTTAGGATAGAAAGCCTTTTCACATGGAAAACTACGTAAACGTCATATATAGAAATGCATCAAAATATTACTCGGTTTCGAATTATCGCGATAACCGACCGTATCAGCGCGCTAATGTTAATCACAGCATCCAATTATACTTTGGTTACTGACACGAGAAATCGGTGTCGCTAATCGGAATAATTCTGGTTGAGTGGATCGAGTACGTTTGATCGGCTAACACGCGTCGGTGTACAGGCGCGGCGCTCGTGGCGGGGCGGACGGCGGAGCGGATGGCAGGAATTAGTCATCTCGGCAGCCAGCGCATTACAAATGAGTTGACGATTGATGACTGCAGCGACAGTGACAAGTCGATGCAATCTGGCCACTGATCAGTACCGAGGAACCGGCCGGCCTATAACTTCGATACTTTTTTATCTTTCTACGGGTCCTGTTAAACATTGCTCCGGTTTTATTCTGCTACGTCCGTCAATAAACCGAAAAGTAAATTTTACGAAATCTGAACCTTAATTGCTTCTTTTATCTACAGAACGTGGACAGTTTCACAATATTGTCCACATGTCGTTACATCAACAAAAAACGGCGCCTTTCCGTCGTCGTTTTGACGTGAATACAAACTTATTTCGTGGAATACCTTCAACATTGTCTTACAACTACCGTTCGGAAATCAATTTATAAATTTCTAAAGCGTCCATCAAACGCTCCAAACATATACGGTATTGTTATAGCTTGCAATAGTTGTCCGTTTGATTAGTAAATACGTGCATTCTGGAAATGGGTCAGCGGCCGCTGCGCCCCGAGCCTGTGGTCGAACAGCCTCCATTATTCATGAACAGGAAAGGGACACGTCCATCAGTAATACGGAGCATTTAGCAAAGAACACGTCGGGAATGCCGTCATTAGACGCAAGACGTCTTGTATCTCAACTTTCTCGTGTTACGTCAGTCTTATATTAGTTCAATAAGTAAATAAGCGTGACAGTAATATAAAAATAAGTGTCGTTCTTATACCATTTATTGGTATTCAATTAGTTATCCTAACTATCAATCGAATTTAGGCACTAACTGATAACGTAATGTTCGTAACTGTTTACTGAGTAATCGCGCGTAGGTACCGACTAGTTCAATGTACATAATAAAAACTAATACTAACCGAATGGACAGTGCTATTCCTACAATGATATTCGAGGTTGTTATAGTTCGCCAACGGTGGTAGTGGTCAGTTAATCCTTCCCCTTAAATAAATCGCAGACGTGTCTTAAACGAAAAACATTTTTGTGCGAAAATATCTAGACCTTGGCGGTGTGACGTAACAAACAGTTGAGCTGCAGATTACACAATATTGAGAACAATACAATAAACGCGTTTCAATGAACGCTGTAGCGGTCCGGTCGCTGCGTGCAGCGGCACAGCGCTCGCAGCGTGTGTAGGACAGCCACGTGGAACACTGCAAAGCGGAACGAACACTACACAATTTTCAAAATATTCCTTAAGCCTCCTTAGAGCGGCTCTCGTAAAAGATTCGACGAAGGTCTCGCCCGACGGTCTGTACATATGTATAAAAATATTATCTTTATAACAACGTTTGTACATCGGCCTCCGACAGCGCGTCGGAGCTGTCGTCCTTACAATATTATGGCCTCTTTTAATGTACCGCGTACTTTTACAAATCAATTCAAAGTTAATTGTCGTCTTTAACATGAGAAATATTGCCACCGACATAAAAATTAGGACTCTTATTATAAAATAGTTGCCGTTTACAATGTCGGTGTGTATATGTTACACGTTATTACTTCCCCTCCGTGGCGGTTAGTTTTGGGTCGTTCTCACCGACATCGTTAAACAGTTGGGCGTGAGTTGCTATATAGTCGGTGACTAATGGCCCCTAACGGAGCCCCGGCTCGATCCAAATGAACAGCATCTAATTAAGGGTGCGGAGGAAATGCTCCACATCGTAACGGTGGCGAGTGAGCATAGGTACCTTCATTAAAGATCTGAGCCTATTTCAGGTTAAGTAGTTACTGCAGGTCGCAGCCGCAGGTTTTTAATATCAAAAAGAATTCGTAAAGAATAAATATAAAAATAGTGATCTGGAGGTCTACATGAAATCAGTTACAGGTTCGTTTATGCTCCAGTACTGAGCTGTACCTAACGTCTTGTCCGCCTCAGTGTCTGGACACTCCATAACATCATAGGATCTTACCATAACGGCTTCGTCAAACATTAATTGTTATTATTCTTTATTTTTTTTTTATGTTTGAAATAGGCTAGCTTTTTATTTTATTTTACTCCATATACTTGGTTGTAGTGTTGACTATCATTATCGGACGAAATTACTTCATTGCTGTACATAGGCATGCATGTACCGAGTTAGGCGAGGAGGACCTTTATAACAGAAAATTAAGTTTCACAATAACTGAGAATGCAAACGTCGATAAAGAACAGTATCGGGTACTGAGCTCGCGACTTTTCGTTCATTTTATCATGTACAGTTACGTTATGTTAAATTTAATATGGCTGAATAATATTGAATTTAAAATCCAAAATTAGTGGTCCATGAATCGTAAAATGAATATTAATCGTTGTAACAGTCGTGTTCAACATTTAAATTTACTCATATTTGATCAAATAAATATTTTGTCTTTATCTTTATATTTAAAAATAAATGAATACATGACTTTTATCCTACGCGCTCTAATTGGATACTCACCCCAGCGGCACATATACAATAGTTATAGAACGAGAATAATTGGTAGGCAGCGGATCGATGACGCGACATGTCGTGAGTACTGACTGCATTGTACTGCGCTGCGGCGCCCTGACGCCCTCGTGTCCGACTCACCATTATACCCTCGATGGCTATTTGGGAACTGACCGATAAGTCCTACACATTATAACTTAATTATTATTGATTTCATTAATAATTGTTCATAACTTTAATGATCAGGACACTTCAACGTACAGCTGTCTGATTCCAAATTAGCCAATTACCTGCCGGTGTTATGGTAACCGGGAGGCTGCTAAACATAGTTTATCTATGTATGTTATAATGAGTGAAACAATTTTAACCTCCAAAGAACGCCACCAATGCATACGTTGCGATCTTGCGCAACGGACTCGTCTCGGTACTACCGCTCACAACCCACGACATCCGAGACTTAGAAGTCGGGGCCTTTGTCCGCCAGACCAAAAGATCAATGTAACGTCTCCGATTATTTTAAAAATTGTCTGCTTTATGTAACTTGTGAATGATACCTATGTAAAGTAATATTCCATAATTTGGTTGATCAAATTTAATTGCAAGTAATCCGGGCGAGCGGTCCGAGGGTCGGTGACGCCCCGCGAGTGGTTTAATGAACGTGAGCGTGTCCACACTGCGGACGGCCATTGTTTATTTATTTCTTTATTGCAAGAACATTGTTACGGAACACGTGATAAGACTATTGGGGAACTTAATGTGCAAATAAAGAATTTTCGTATTAAAACAACACCATAACTCGTTTTATAACATGAATACGTCATTTTAAGGTTCACTTTTGTACAAATGGAACAATTTATATAATTAATAATAACTATAGGAAAATAAACGAAATGATGACACTAAACCTAGTTTCAAATTTTTCAGGTCTGCAACATAAGCGACGCGCGAGCGCCGACGAAGAGAAAAGTTCTAATTCTGCCTATAACTCGCGGCGCAGGGCGCTGCCACATCTTGGAAACTTAACATTCCTCATATGAATGTTATCAAATAAATAAGGAAATACAGTTTAATTCCAGACCGGCACACTTCACTCATATTTTATAGAAAGTTTCAGTGCAGCGGTTATTCTGTCTTCATATTCCTACTCTTATTAGTTATAACATGAACACGGCTGTCTACTTTGTGTGTTTGTGCATTGTTTGCTTTTTAAAAACAGAATAATTAATGGTTTACTTTTCATTTTTCAGTATACTACTATACATATACTAATACTGTCTATACGCAATTGGACACGCGGTCATCTAATTTCAAACTAGGCAGAGCCTGTGTTATTGTAAACAGAGAACCACATGTAGATAAATTCACAACCATTTATGCGACATTCATGATTCATGATTATGTGATGTGTTCACAAATAATCATGAATGTCGCATAAATATTTGTCGTAAGTGGGAATTAAACCCGCAACCCCCGGCGCAGCAGTCAGGCTCACTAGCCACCGGTCCCACGGGCCAACTTATGGCACCATCTGTTGGCAAACTATGTAAATAATATAAATAAATGGTAGAGAAGTGATGCAGAGCGTAGAAAAATAATCATGAAAAGTATCCGTGATATCATACGCCTAGTTTCAAATTTCAACTAAATTTCAACCAGTGCCGTACGACTCTGGCCAGCAACCTACACGCTGTGACTCTCGCTCTCAGTAGCTCGTCTGTTTAGCCAAGTTATCGGACGGTTTTCTTTAAGTCACTCCCATCACTTACACTAATTATACTACCAATATACTATTTGTAATGTAACTTATACTACTCGTGACAAAAACATTGTAACTTGCAATGTTTTTTGACAGTGATGTATTTTCAACACTGGAACAGCATGGTGGAGTATACTTGAGGCTCCCCGCAGTTGCAAGAGGGACCCCTGCCCAACTGTGGGACACGACACTGCTTGCAGTCACGCGATAAACCGCCAGTACTTAAACCGTAGCGGTGCTTCATACGCTGTGCTTCTAAATGTTGATTACGATTTCTGTTTGATCGGCGACCCACAGAGAGAGGTCCTAAGCGCTTGTTAGTTAATTGGGTCGTTTACAGGAAACAGTATTGGCCTGTTTACGTCACAGGTAGACTTAGCGAACTGTCTAGGGTTTTTAATTTAAATAATTCCACTTTAGTACCTAACATTCAGCTATTGGAATTAGTAGCGGGATATAATGCCAAAGGTGACTATTATATTTATTTTGATAAGGATTAGTACCAAATTGGAGAAAATACATTAACAATAACCCGATAAATTTAAATTTAAATTAAATATATTTAAATGGTTACTGTGGCTGAATCTTAAGATATAAACATATACTATTGCGGGCTTTTTTATAGATTTTTTTGTGGACAATATTTTTGTAGAATATCGTTTTTATATATCTCGTAAGGCTGAGTCAGCGCACGCCATGTAAGCGTTTAAGAAGCCAATTTTCCACGACCTTTTCGTAAAACAATGAAAAACTAAAAAGAAAATGGAAGAAAAAAGGACGGACGGACGGACGGACGGACGGACGGACGGACGGACGGACGGACGGACGGACGGACGGACGGACGGACGGACGGACAGACAGACAGACAGACAGACAGACAGACAGACAGACAGACAGACAGACAGACAGACAGAAGGACAGACAGACAGAGTTACGTTCGCTTTTATACACAGATATATTTCGTTCAAAACTTTTATTTATATTCATATATTTCTCACAAAGCTTACGAAACAAAGCAAATTGTATATAATTGGTATTGGAAAACTTTAATAGAGTTTAATTTTACCAAAGCAGTGCGAAAGCTTTGAAATATCTGCAGAAATATGTGCACGGGAGCTCCAACGCTTCACCTGGTGGAGGCCGTTCGTGTCAGTCAACTCTTTCGTTCAACGTCTAAGTGCAGCGAGCATACGCCACGTTAATTCACGGGTTTACGGACATCTATGAAAACTTTGCCGACGTAACGGTTTCCCAAACTGAAATCTGCTTTGAAAGTATAAAGGGTCTGCATTTTGAGGCGAAATATTAAAGATCAAACTTTTTTATGTATAGACGAAATATATATTGTCTTTTGATAATACAATAATTTGATTTATCTATTGTGTTCCACAATTTGAATATAAAATACATAATAAGCTTGTATTTCAAACAATTGAATCACGTAAAAAAATTGTTCCTTTCCACTCTCTTATCGTTCCACTGTTAGGCACTTGTGTCTACGCTGGCCACGTGCGGATTGGCAGACATTAACCACCTCATAATATACACCTTACAACATTCCTAAGGTGTGCATGTTTTTCTTTACCATTATAGTCCGCGATATTTAAATTTTAAGTTATAACGTGAAAATTATTAAGGAGCAATCAACAATTTTATCATAAAATAAGAGTTCTGCTTTTACGGAAAACCAAACTTACAATATTCTATACAGTTGTCAACTTTTCATACCAAACTATATATAGTGATGAAATAAGGTTCGATTAAAGTTCGTTTACCCTACGAGTACCCACTACCTACGATACTACGCCTAATGCCTACTCTATTTGCGAAACTCTGTCTGTTTGTGAAGCTATCGCTACCATTGAAACAATATTTATGAAATTTCAGTTTATGAAATCCACATACAGGCAGTATTGGCTTTTCAGACGTCGGATCGAACATTAAATTTCTTTTTCTGTTAACCATTTTACTTCACCGTCCGCCACAGCTTACACCTTAACCATATACTTATTGATTTTATGATCAGTTATTGTTCTAATATTGAAAGTTATATTATTCGAGCAACCGCCATTTTAAGTTCTGTCCAGTTTATAAAAGTAGCTCAGATATCGGATGGATGTACGTTGTACGTGTATCATACAAAAATCGTGACCATAGACTTTCCAACACTACATCGAATATAACTTGTTAAAGTTTCGTCTATATCTGTCTCATGTTTCATTGTTCGGCTGATATGGAATTGTATTCACAACTTCATGCCGTTGCATATTTTCGTAATAGGAGAACACTGCTGCAACGAAACTTTATTATAACTATGTCCCGGAAAGGTATAAAAAAAACAGTAAAATAGGACTTAAATTAAAAAGCTACATATAGCCCTTAATCATTATAAACCTCCTTTCCCTCCGCCCTCCTGGCACTCCTATCATTTTTTAGAGGGGTTAGCTTCAAGTCATTATGTTTATTCTTAACATAACGGTTAAAATATTTTTGTAATTTCACAAAAATACCTCTTCACTATCTTTTGCCCTCTACACTCGTTTCTCCATCCGTCACGTGTTGACACCCGTATTTGCCTAATGTTGAATAATACCATGAGACATAGAACTTGTAAAAGCGTGATCCAGCAAATGAATATATAAAGTAATGTTTGTTTCCACGTGCTGTGATATCAAATTATAAAAGAAACTTCTAAGGCAGATAATACCTTCAACTTCTATTCTCTTGAACTAGTAGACTTGTAACATCTTTATATGTACCCATATTTGTGCAAATAAACGTCTTTGTCTTTGTCTTTGTC
>DWDX01003053.1:0-13862 GCA_018245675.1 Agara michaeli | reverse complement strand
GTTCCGTGAGGCGGTGTACTTGATGGACGGCGGAGTGAGCGGGACGGAACCCGAATTGCTCGTCCAGCAGGAGTTTAACACGTGTGTGAAAAACCTTGAATTGTATGGATACTAATTAGTACCGCCAATTAAGAACTAACAAACGTTACAAACAATCCTTTTCCTACACACCTATCAGCACTCAATAGTAATCAGCTAATAATATTCTTATCAACAACTATAACCAACTAATCTAATTGATGCTAACAGTCCCAAATCCCAACGGTCTTGTTCGAGGGTGGCTGCAGATGTCTATAGGCGGCCAAAGCTATTCGTACACTCCCACTGCCTAATCGTTTGTTCCTCTTTTCAAATAAACCTTCAGTAGGTACGGATTCTTAAAAGCTATTTAAAATGTTGGCCAATGGAGTAAAATGTGACTGTAAGTGCACTAAAATCTACTGCATAATGCATGATTTCTCCACAGCTTTTCTGGTTGGAAATAGGGCACAAAATTACAGTGGAAGATAATTTAGGGAATGAATCTTTTATGTGAGTTACATATAATATGTTGCCTTGTTACTCGTCGTACAGAGCAAAAATAGTAAATAATAATACAAGCAATGAACTGATTTGTTTAATAAATAGGTATTTACTAAGAAAATGGTAATATTATTATTATTATTATTAAAACGTTACGAAAATCGAACTATTAAAGTTAATAACGTTTATTAACGTGTGTTGTAATAATGGTTTGTAATGATGTATTATGTAATTTGTGTTGTGATTATGTTAACTTGTCTAGCGAATTAGGTCATCCTGTAAGGTTAGGCTAAGTCTTTATAAATAAATAAATAAATTTTAGTAGTTTGATTTTCGTATACATATTTATGAGAACATAATATGTACAGTGTATTGACGTTCATTTCACATGACATAATGAACGATGCTTATTTTTGGGTTGCGACCGTGCAGTAAGATTACTAAACAAAATATTAACGACATACGGCCATTTCATTACAAACTAAAGAGGCCTTATCATGGTCACATAGCTGGTTATTAACATACTTATATAAATGTATAAACGATAATCTAAATATATATAACTCAAAGGTGACTGACTGACTGACATAGTGATCTATCAACGTACAGCCCAAACCACTGGACGGATCGGGCTGAAATTTGGCATGCAGGTAGATGTTATGACGCTAAGAAAGGATTTTGATAAATTCCACCCCTAAGGCGATAAAATAGGGGATGAAAGTTTATATAAATCTTTGCTGTAATTAATTGCTGGAAATAAAAATATTTGTCAAATTTTTCAAGGTATCCTAGAAAATTAAAATGCTGCCCAAAGTCACTATTTCCCGCGGACCAAGTCGCGAGCAACAGCTAGTTTATTTATAATAAGTGTTTTGTCATTTAGTGACTATGCGACTGCCGAACAATTTTTTAATATAAATTTACCGTAGTGTAGCTTGCATAGTCGTTTTTATGACGTTTTTGACAGTGTGATATTAAGAATATAATAGATAGAAATGTTAGCTTATAGTAAGGTTTCTTAATAGCTCAAAACTTTATAGGTATTTTTACAATATAATAAAGTTACTAATGCTTACTTAGGTAAATTTAAAGTAACTTTATAAATTAGACGTGTCTGCCACGATGTTTCAATCGGTTTCGGTGCCCCCAGACCCCCGGATTGATAGACTTAAATTTGAAACCACTCCGCTAACACTGCAAAGTTTTCTTGTAGAATATGGAATGTATGTTCCCGATCAATTTACATCTCGTGTTGTGGATTTTGGGGTGATACTGCTCGCCTCGGTGCAAAATGGCGATGTTTTCCCCGAACCAGACACGTGTTGGCTCCCGGACTCAATGCCGATCTTCTTGTTCAAGCCACGCCACGAGCAAACAGCCTCGTACCTTCTGCACAAATAGCGATTCAATTAGCTGCCGCCTATAAAAGGGACTGCGTAGTAGCTTATTTCGTAGTACCCATAACAATCAAATTTTTAAAATACGTCAAACCTTGCCCAGAAGAAGCTTCTAATTACAACAGTATGACAGTAAGCTAAAAAAATGTGTTTTGACTCCACATGTTTACAAAATGTTTACAAAAATTACCTTAATTTATACAATCATGTTATTTACAAGATATTTTGTCGAGTTTATTGTCAAGTTGATATTAGAATTTATAAGAAGACCGAATAATACATAGTAGTTGCCAAATAGAAGATTTCAGTAAAAATTTAATTCTTGTATTTATTTAGCTGAAACGCGAGGTCGCAAGTGTTGTAATTTCGTTACAGAATTCTGTGGAAGATCCCAGACTGTATTTTTTATGTCTTTCTTATATAAATTCTTGGTTGCAATTACTTGCACTGAAGCAACAGTCTTTTTATAACTGCATGTCAATGTTTTTGAATAAAACATGATTTCTAATTTACCTGTTAACTGTAGTCAAATCCTATTGTGATCATAAAATCTTTTTTGTCTATTTAGAAATACCTATGTTATTACGCTTTGAAGCTTCAACCTGAGTTACGTCACGTCGTGAGAATGATTCTCAAACACCTATTCGAGAGATTCGTTGTTCGCACTAGCGAAGAGCACGAATCACAAGAGGAGTTGAGGCGGTCGCCCATACTGTGAGTGTAATATTAGCTTCATAATCTTGTCGGTGACTCGCTATGTTTCCCTCTTTGTCCTCGAACCGTTAATAAGTTTTGGTTGATATAATTAAATGGAATTTCATGTTCTAAATTAAGTCTTTGACACATTGACCCCGCATAAGTTGAAATGAAACTAAGTTTATAAAAGAATAGACAACATATTACTAACTTTTAATCAATAATAGGACGTTGCTATGGTTTCACGGTCCTTGAAATAAAAAATCTAATAGTGCGGCTCGCAATGGTGCGCGAGAAATAGATTTTACGATAGCGTGCGGCGCGATATTTACGCGTGTTTACACTTGAGACTATTTTATAGGCGCAACGACACCGTCACTGCACCGTATAACACATACGAGCATTATACTTCGAAAAGGGCTTCCGAAAACGCGATGCTTAACACTTCAACTTCTAAATTACACATTTTCAAGAAATCAATTCTTGTTCTTCTTTAAATGTTTTAATTTTATTACTTTTGTATAATCACTACAAAATAGTGTATTTAAAACAAAATACAAATGAATACATATAAGAACTGAGCCTGAACTGATTATTGTGGGCGTGATGCGGCGACGAGTAATCATTCCGTTCAGTAATAAGGTTTCCGGGTGTAGATTGATGCTGATTGGTATTGGATTCCTGTTATTATCATCCGTTCATTCTGTCACAGTTAACGGCTCTGATAAATCATAGTGAAGCCCACAATAGAAATGACTATTTTATAAGTGAATATTTTTATTCGATTCGTTTCTAGTAGCATTAGTATAATATTATTATCTGAGAACCAATAAACGATTCACTGTAAATAAACAATTATTCCCGTACAAATAACACACTGCGTTTTAAATCTAGCTTTGCAGACCCTCCTTTGATATTTAATGTCTTAATTCCGCGACGTGTGACGTTCGGAACGTTTATTAAGAACCTGTGCGTCCTCTATTATTAGGGAGCGCAGTCTTTAACAATTTTAATTTCACCGTTGCCTGTGATGTTCAAAACGGAACACAAATTATCGAGTCGGTTTGATCCCACGGCCAAAATAAAATATCATATTTCCTGTCAAGCACGCAAGCTTCAGCATTCGAGTGTCTTTTTTCTACATTTTTTCAGGGGACCGCGTTTTTTAAAGAACTGTGCCGCACATGTTTGTTCAACATAAACGTCGCCTTCTTTCTAATTGTAATTTTTTTGTCGTCTGGTAATGTTACGTTCGATCAAATGTGTTCTCATCTTTCATCTATAGTGTGGTTAGAGATTATGTAAAAATTGTAGGCCTAACAATATGTAAGCAATATAACTGGAACAATATCGATTTATATCGAGAATTTCGGAGTAACAAGTTCATGTGAATTATTCGTTAAGTCTAACTTTGGCTAAGCTTCCTAATAACAAAGGTTTCTTCTAAGAACAAGGTAATAGTTAACGATTGTATTATTGAATGCGCAAATAAAAGCAATACACGAGCAGATCGTAGTATCGCTGCAGCGTCTACCAGGCCGCGCGGCGCGCGGTGCGCTAGTTCCGTGCGCCTTGCATAACGGCTACGCGCACGTAATACACCGTAATACCGCGCATTATACATTTAGGACGCATAACGACCGTACACCACTAACCGTATTCATGTAGTAATTTACTAGTAGTTTGGTTGTTATCACCTTTATGGGTACACGTAACTTATCTCCGCCTAATCTAGACGGTTTATTTCCTCCCTTAGAAGTGCACAGGGGTAAAATTTGTAGGTTATGTTTACATTCACATTGAGAAATTAATAACGTAAACGTTAAGTTATAGATTAATTAGGATACATATCTCATGGTAGAAACTACCAGTCACCGCAACGAACGTTATATGTGGTAGGAGACTGTAGCTAGACGGAAAATACTGAGGAAATCCTATATGTAATTACTGCTATTATACACCAAACATGTGAACATTTAAAATTTACTAAGACTGGTAGCTGAAATTATGCAAACGCATATAGTATACGGTTTACTTAAGTTATCACATGTTTAGAGTCTGAAGTGGTAGATGAAAAAGTACGACACCAATTTTTGATTCATATTGACCAACATTTAAGCGTCTATTAACAAACGGTAAGTCATGACAACTTAGGTTTTCTTTTATCTTGACAGTCGGCACAAGTCTTTCTATTGTGTCATAGCACAATGCGTCTCTCGTGTAACATTACAGGGATATGGAAGATGAGCACGAGACATGGAGATCCTTACTGTCAGATAAATACCCAAATATAGCCGTTTACAACAAAAGATCAGATTTACTAAGTGCAATTTAATCCGTGCTCATTCTACGGAAGCTGCAGGCGCCAGCTGCCGGTGGAGTATCGAATACCACAGATAATAAAGGATTCTTTAATACGAAAAACGTTGAGCGAATCGGAGGCATGTTCGAAACGGTTTCACGCTAAATCGACCCTAAACAGTGGGTGCTGTTTGTAACTTACACGGCTTCAACTTGAATGATTAAATTCACTGCAGTGCTCAGATTAGTTATGTATTATTGCGCATGTTACGCGAGCAATGATTTTGTTTTTAATGAACGGAATTCATTACATAACCACTCATAACATATCGATATGTGCCTGTTCACGAACTATAACTTACGTGGATATATCTATAGTGCGAATTTGTTTTTATTGTTTTATATACGTGTTTATAACGAGCGGTAAACTTACTTTTTAATCGATTAGAAAAATAGCTGAGCAGGGCTGGGTCAAAAGGTTAACAGTTAAATGAAAAATAAAGTTTTCCTAATACACAGAAGGAAACATTTTACTTTTATACGATTTATATAATGCTGAAAATGGGATGTATTGGTACAAAAAATACACCTATCTATAAAAAAGAATTAATACGACTGTCATATTAGTAGACTGCACGGGTGCGCACGAGGCGTCAGGCGTCAGGTTACCGTTACCGTCGCCGAACGCAGTCAGATAATCTATACTAATATAATAAAACTGTCGGTTTGTAAAGTCTAAATAACAGCATTTTACTAAATGCATATGAAAGTATATTATAAGGTAGCAACGAACCAACTTATGAAATATTTAGTCTGTCTGTCTATATGTGTTTTTTAATTCTTTATTATATATAGACTCCTCTGGCGCCTTATTTGTCTGTCTGTTTGTTTGTTCCGATTACTTTCTGAAATGGTTGAACTTATTTTGACAGGATATAACTAACAGATAGCTGATGTTGTAAGGAGTAATTGAGGAAATTTTATTGATAATATGTTATACATATTTAATAGCCTACTCCAAACAGTATTCCATACGGATGAATCCGCGGGTGCAACTAATAAATAATATTAGCTGTGTGTGTTAATAATTTGATAGCGGTAAGCTATTGATAAAGTTTGTCTATATCTTCCATATTGGGTTTCGAAGAGAACAACTTATCGTTATGTGCCTATCGGTGATATCATAAAATTTCATAAACATTATAATTTTTGCTTAGACAACTTTAAAGAAAATAGGATTTAAATTAATGAAATCAAAATGGCCATTTACGATTTAAGATATATTCTTTGTATGTTCATTTCGAAAGTTGAACACTTGCTCCTGTGCTTTGGCGGAGTTATACATGAAGGGAAATAGTGTAAAACTGCTGATCGGCGCCACGGACTTCAAATTACAGACATATTGGATAAAACATTAAACGATATAGGATAGAAATATTAAAAAAAGAAAACTTGTACTAATATCTTCGCGATAGAATATAAAGTAGTGATAAACTCAGTTGTTTGAATTTCAGTCTCCCACTCCGGTGGTGCGGGTTAATGTCTGACTTGTTAGGTGCGTAAAACGTAAAATTTTAATACCACACGGGAGGGGTGCGAAGTCTACTAGTCCTCACTTTGCCAGGGTGGTAGATAGACTAGATAGATGTTAAGGAGAATTCTGTTTGAGTTTTGAGTTTTATTTAATAAACAATTACAAGTAAGTACGAGTATAGCGTGAGTCTACACACCGCAAGCATTGCCTGTGAAATGTTATATTTCCAGTACCGCATATATTTCCAGTTTTATTACAATAATCCACTACTTGAAGCAAATTCGTCCGTAGAAAAGTCAATGATATTTTATAAAAGGAAAATAACAATGTGAGTATGATAAGCGCGTACGTCGAATTCTGACATCATAAACGGGATTACCGAGAAGTTGGAGAATGTCGTGTCACCACTCTTTGGGTTTGCCAGTACAAAAAGTTATACACATGATGACTTGTACTAATATCTACTGTTTATTTTCAAATCTTCATAACGTTATACAGAATTAATCAATATGAATTTTAAAAAATTCTTTACTTTGGCCACAGCATGTTTCATATTAATATTATTTGAAAATATGAGAGCTTTTGATAGAAAATATAGGAATTTACGACAATATACGGTCTTTGACGAGATTCGGATACATTTCCGATACCAATGATCGAACACTTATTGTAAATCGTGAATTAATTTATTTATGTTGATAAAAATGGCTATATCAAATTTGTCGGAGGAAGTACCATCGCTTCAGCTACTTCTACTATAGTGTGGACAAATTAATTTTTTTAGTGATTCCATGCACATTATAAGCCTAACATAGCGCTTTGATGACAACCCGCGACGGCGTGCTTTTTTGTTTTTTGTTCATATTTTTCTAACATGAAAAGTAAAAGACCTTTCATATTTTAATCTGAAACGAGTAGCAAGACTGTCTGAGATTTTTATCTGTTGTCATGAGTATCGGGAAAAAACAAGACAGCATAATATTGACACATACAAGAAGGTAGGTCGATCGATCACTGTTTATCAACCGTTGAAGCAATATTCTAAACTCTTGATACTCCTAGTACATTTCTGGTCAGAACATAACGTGGAACTATGTAGTGGGAAGTATTAACGGGAAAACTTTATAAATATCGCAATATGCATTAATAATCAAATTTTTTCATTGCGTCAGCAAACAGATAGAAACAACATGTATTGGTCATTGTTAAGTTTTCATTTTAGCAGGACATGAATCTATTCAGCTTGAAATAGAATAGATCTGAAAATAATGATGTATTAGAAGTGATCATAAAATAATCAGTTTATTATCATTTTTATGCTTTTCTGTTCGCCATTTGATGCACATGAGACCTATGTCGGTCGGATGTAGGTTTACGCTATGCTTACCATTTCAATTAGATTGAAACAGCACAATTTTTGGCTCTCACCAATTATTATTATACATATATACGTTTGTAAATGAATGTCTAAGTATATATGTAGCTTCTTCTAGATTGAGAAAATCTAATTGTAATGTCATCTGTCACATAGTTGTAATATGATGTAGCGTCTACTAAGGGCGTCTATTAAAAGGGACTCCCTTTTTCAGATCGATGATAAAAGGAATGAAGTCATTCAATTATATCTTTCAATTATCTTTTTCTAATTCTAATACAATTAAAAATAGTGTTAAGATTATACAAACGATAATTATCCTGTACTAACTCTTTAGGAAAATTAGTAATTACGATTCACTAAAAATCCAATGATTAACATCCATAAGTATTTAAAGAAACTGCGGGAGAGTGCGTGTTATTAAAATTGACGTACCTCGTAAAGGACTGCGTACACCACAGACGATTACTAGCATATTACGATAATTATTATATGAATAAATGATTTGGTTCTATGTATATAAAAATTGTGTGCATCAAGACTTATAATAAAGAGTTAATGAGGAAAAAATCTGTACCTGGAACATTTTTCGCTTTAAAATTAGTTGCCATGTGTAACGTACATGCTACATGCATCAAATATAGTACTTCTTGGAATTTCTGTATATTCGCTTATCATACAAAAATTTAACAGACCTATGTTGACGAAATTCGGCGTGGTGATTACTTATAATCGGAGCCAGGTTAATCGATACTTTTACGAAAAATATAATATTAGTGCGAGAAAATACAACAATACTTCGAACCAAAGGACTTACTCGAAAATCAGATCTATACAAATTTTGAGAAAATGTCAGGTATATGATAACGATATAATAAAATAGGTTTCAAACTGTCCCATTCCCAAAGTAGTCGTTAGACTTCGCAGATCAATAAATTAAATAAACTGATTTAATTATATTTCAGGAAATAATTATGTATTTCAATATTTTATGTGTTCATAGTTTAATAGAACTTTGAGTTTGGCTACTACCCAACATTTCCATTTATATTTGAGATTCAGTCTGCGAAATATAAACAGGACTGCTATATTCAATCACTGCTATTCGGAAACATCGTCATTTCCTACTTAAACACACATGGCAATGGTAATTATAGTAGTTTATGCGTATGTCAACAAAACGGCTGGTAGGCTGAGCACGTGTGCCGTCGATCAGGACCGAATCGGACAAATGCACTCGCGATGGAGCACAGAATGTTCCGATTCTTGGAATAGGGTTAATTCGGTCCGTGACGTCATCGGTCGCTGCTCCTCACGACCGCTTCCTAGTCACCAAACAAGTGGCTCCGATCGCGTCGAATTAACAGGTACCTCACCTTTCATACTCGAACGATTGCTTCCTGCGTCGGCCTTTTTTGAGAAAGTTTCGATTAAAAACATACGTATTAATTAATAAGGTGTATTTTTATATTAACAAGAGTTTGTTTTTGTATAAAAATTTTATCGGCAGTCGAAAAAGATATTCGTTTCTTTGTGTTTATTGCTATGGAATCCATGGGTTAGATAATCTTACAGGTAAAAGCCACTTGTACGAAAAGAATTGTTAATATAAATGTGTCCTATAGTACAGCCAAATTAAGTGTATCATTTAATTTTATAGAAAGAGGCTCAGCAACCTCACTCACTCTTAATTTTAGATCGTTAATCGACTATATTTACATACAGTTTGATAGCATTTTAGATCTAATTTAAGTAACATAACTATTAACTCGTAATACATTATTGTATTAACATAAGGACAAAATAAGTATGTGTTATTGAGCCGGAAATCAATAAAATAAATAATACGATATATATTGAGTATGCTTAACAAATACATGTAGAAAAAACGTACGCCATAGTCTGATCTCTTAAAAATGTACTAATAATCTGTTAACAATATAAGATTTGATAATGATATATATAAATTGAATGAATTGGTGTAGACACAAAATTAAATGGTACTGCACCAATGACAGCGAGGTAACTGCAGCATGGGCGCAAGCAACTATACAAAGGTCTTTATTTAGCCGATGTCTTAACTTTTACTCTGTTCCTTCTTCTCTAAATATTTGACCCGTCTGATTTTATGGACTAAACATAATAGTTCGTTACATACAACGTTATAACGTGTAGGAGTGATATTTTAGATTACTCATTTAACAACGGCTCAATATCTTTTCAAAGTAGGCACTGTAATGCGGAAAACAATTTTAGTCAATCAATATTATTATTGTATCCGGATCTTTCGATAGAATTATGTAAGCTTGTTAAATATACTGAACACTATGATTTATTGAGAGAAATTAAGCAGTGTTCAAGTGATCGATTCGACACTGTTTGCATTGAACGTCCGAATGAATGATAAAAAATATTGCACGTATTGATATTTAGTGCAAAGAGTGAACAACGCAGCAGATGTAGGAACAATAAAGTGTCACAGCGGGAATTCTAATGTTGGGGCGCCGCATTGACTCAGACATGGACGACTACATTCTATTATGCACGTCTGTACCCTTTTGTAATGGCATAGAAAAAGTAGCAATAATGGCCCATTCACAAACTAATCAGTTGAAAATCAATATGGAACTTATTAAATTCATTGAAATTTTAAAGGTTACAACTGATAGACTACAAATTGTAAAGGAAATGTGATTTATAATAGTAATATTATATTAAAAATAGGAATGTGTAGAAGTATGTAAAAAAGTATCCTTTTCAAAATAAGACTTCTGTTTAAATCCTTTTTCATCATTAATTAGTTCATAAAAAAATATGTCTTCTCACCAATATTCACTAAATATTGACTAAAAAAATTAAAATCCTCGGTTGGGCCTGATTGGAACCACATGATGACGCCGAAAGACGAAATAAATTAAAAAACAATCACCAGATCATTTGAGTAAACAGAAAAAATCTTAAGCATCGCTGCCTTCGAGAAATTTGTTCCCGAAAACTACTAACCCGGTATTCCCTAAAGCCACATAAAGTATACACCGTAATGGGTTCTGTTTTTGTAAACAACCTGTTAGGGTTGGCGACGTTAACGTGCACGTATTCTGTCAAAGACTAAGACATTATCGTCGTGGGAAAGCACGATAAGGTCAGGTGGTAGCACATGTGGTTCACTCCTGTTTAGGGTGTTTAAAAATAATATTTAACAAAATATAAACTGAGTTGAACAGACGTAGGAGCGAGTCTTCGCGGGGGATACACAGCTCCTGCACCTATCTCTAGCTCTGCTGGTGGTCCATAAACAATAACAAAGCATTATTTACTTTATCTTAGTTATGATGAGCATGGTTGGAAACGAAGCACGGGTAACTTTATACTTACGGCTTTAATCGAATTACCACTAATACCTAACAACATTTTAACGCCTACTTTTATACTATTGCATAACACATTAACCACTACATAAGTACATACTTACGTATCTAATACGAGGGATATAAGATAAACAACTCAGTATACGTTATCGTACAGTGTATTGTTAATGCATAAATTAAGAAGGGTTTATATGTGTTGTGTCGACATAATAATGTTGAGTCAAATTCTCATTTAACGACATTGTGTCAAAAGCCAATTTCAGACCGCTGAGTTCGCCACTGAAAATAAATAGCGATACGAATTCTTCGGAATCCTTTTCACATGAACTGCAGAGAAAAATAACGTTTAACACATAAAGAAATGTAAGAAGACGAAGTAAGCCGAGGTACCGCCCAGCATTAGCTCCCGTTTGTTACACGAGCCCGTGGGATAGGTGCGATAACGGACAGGAATTTTGCGACGTGGGTGTCCCGCTTGCGTACGCATTATGCACCAGTTTTTGCTCCTGTACTTCCAATTCATGCTCTTTTCTTGCGCGAATGGACTTGAAATTGTTACACCAAGAATGACCGCGTACGTCGTAAACATAGCCAGTGACGCGATTATTGTCAAGTATCGTATCTATAGGCACGGTATTACATATTTATAATAAATAAATATGTGTGTCACGAAGACAATGACTCACAGAATACCAAACTTGGTGGAAACGTATACAGACTTGTTATTTTATTACTTTTTATATACATTATTCTAATTTTGTGATAGGTACTATGTATAACAAAGAAAAAGATTCAGGTCTCAAGTGAATTATATTTTTCTAAAATAAAATATCTGTCAGTATCCTATGAGAAATAAGTTATTGGTTTTGAGCTTCAATGCTTTATTGTTAGTTTTAATTCTTATCGCTTACAAATGCAACATAACATTATACATGTACAATACCAGTACCATTTAAATTCAAAGAAATTCTCTTAGTAAAATTTTTGATGGTTTGGCATGGGAAAGCAATTGTCTACAAACTTATTTATTTTTCGGTTCAGCGTGACACTGAAGTCTGTTACATATGTTAAGTTACTGTATGCTCATATTTGTTTATAGTAGTAAGCTGTAGGGGTGTGAGTAGCGAACTTTAACAATACAGGGAATGTTTTAATGCCAACACATTGTCATGATATCCCTCGCACCTACACAGTTTGTGGTTTACAATCGCCGGGACACGAGATCGCTCGTATGATATCTGACAGCCACACGGAAGTAAAATCAAACCAACCAGTTAGCATAGTATTGCTATCAAGTAAGAATAATAATAATAATAATTAGACCAATTTCACACATGGCTATCAGATTCCAAATTAAGCACTTGCACTTGAGTTATGGTGACCAGACACCAGGTAAATACATACCTACTTTACAGATATGTTTTGTTACTTTTCATATTTATTATGTAATATTAGGCCGCATGTCGAGGTTTTTGGGGTTATTGGAGCTGATTCGATTTCGCTACTAAATTACGTTTTGGTGGAGAAATTTCGGTTTTTTCTGTGGATAATGTACACTGTCACATTATTTGAGATAATTACATTCTATTCAGTTTGGCTCACATCACAAAAATGCTTGCCCCGGATGGGATGCGAACCCACGACCTCCCGTTCGGCAGTCAAAGTTTCTAGCTACTAGACAAAGATGTCAATCCAAGTCTCTAAGTTATAAACGAAACTTAAAAAAGAAAAAACAACTTGATTTTCTCAATTTCCTTCTTAAGATATATAGAATACCAATAACATAAACTCAAGTTTTAACATCTTTTCTTGGTTTGACATTATACACTTTCAAGTTTGTTGTTACTTCAATATAATTATTAAATACCGGCATAACTATTACTGTATACATAATTCATTTACGTCTGTTCGGAAATCGTATTTACATAATGATACCAGGCGTATGTACTGGGCACTAATAATAATATATTGTAAGGAAGTTTAAGTAATCGCTTTAAATATCCTAAATTAGACAGAAAAAATCTTCCTGCGTCTTCGTATATGACATTCCGTAATTCCGTATTGTTTATAGATATGAGTTCACGATCATCGCTCGTCGTCAACCCGGAAGAATCGCATGTCTATGACTGAGGCATAGGTCAGTATGGGTCAAGAACGACCACAGCCTATCCTTCATTACAGAAACCATAGATGACGGAAACCCTTTTGAAGGTTCCAATGGCTATATCACGATACCTACTAACAACTGTCTTAGTATTCTAATGACCGTTTAATTAATTAGGTGACAGATCACATTGACTAAGGTTAACAACAACGACATGGTGGCATTGAAAGGGTGAAATAAATAGAATAATTTATCGTCAGATACTTAACAATTAATAATAACCGTCGTCGGAGGCCTTAAAAGTGGTTTATCCGATAGGCGGGTTTGTGACTAACCTATACTTTCGGCAGTCTGAATTGGAGCAGCGTGGTCAAGTATACTCCAGGCCTCACACAAACATAGCTACAATACTAACACAAACATTAGATAACATATAAACACTTATAACTTATATATATGTTTAGAATTGTATGTGCTCGTGTAAGTGTATGTTAAATTCCTTTATTATATCATTTAATTACGTTATTTGACTGCCTCGTTGGTCGGGCGGTTGCTAGCGCGACTG
>DWDX01003052.1:0-13863 GCA_018245675.1 Agara michaeli | reverse complement strand
TGGTGCCTACGTAACACTTGAATAACTCCCGTTCGTTAGTAACGGGAAACACATCTATCATTATGTTATTGTTATAAAATAATGTTGATATCAACTTATTTTCTAATCGTATTCACTCTCATACAATCCCTTTCAGAACACCGGACGCAGCGCTAATAACTCTGAATCGGACGAAGAGTACGTGGACGCGGTTCGGCCGATCACAATGGACGACCTCCGTCTCTCCCTCGCTAAGCTCAAGGAGTCCAAGATCCAGTGCGGCTCGTTGGCACCCAGCATGAGGATAGAACTAGACTGAGACCGGTGCGAGTGAGATAGATATGCAAATGTATTTATAACAAACGAGGACGGGTATATTGGCATCCGTCGAGCGAACGATAAGTGTTTATCTGAATGTCTGTTTGAAGGTATGTTGTACGGTTTTATTGTATTCAATGGGAGCACGATTCGAAGCATCGTTAACTTGAATCAATGTAGATCTGCTATACTAAATTTAGTCTTTAACAATGTCAATATATATATGAATAAATAAGAGGGACAGTTCCAAGATGTTATTCCGTGCAGTCGGAGTCGAATGCGCGCTCTGCCCAGCAGCAGACCCCAGCGGTGATGTATCACGATTCTATCAAATCGTACCGAAGTCAAGTTTGCAATATTCGCTAAAGTAATTGTTGGTGCAGTTTATGGTTTAGTCCCCGTTGACCATACATTCAGTCACGCCTATTTCTCATCGGGACAGGTTGAGAATAAGGATTTCAAATGCCTACAATCTTGGGAAACTTTTGTCTTTGCATTGACCGGATGCAGCATATATTTACCTGTATAAGAACGAGACAAACATTTTAGCGGTCATATATCTATTGTTTTTATATATCTTACTTACATTGACTCTTTAGCTTTTTAGAAGTAGTTACCAGTATGTCCATGTGAAATCTTTAGAGCCGTTGTATCGATGGGTCGTGAATGCTGTTTACATGTTTTAAAAGTGCAAGTTTTGTATGCGTGTGCTGGTGCGTATGTGTGAAACGTAGTTAGTATAATTGTAGGTAGTGTTACAAATCACGTCGCATCTAAATTATTATTATGACTGTCCGTTATATGTCGTAATTGATATGAATTAGCAATTAATCTCACCTTGGACGTTTCACCTCTTAGAGGCACTTTAACTTATGGTCCTCTTTGGAGACTGCAACAGTTTTGTGAGGCTATGAAGCGGGCAAAAATTTTAACAAGTCACTGGCAATACTAGGTTTGTACAGCTGCTTAACCTGAGCTTGTATATCAAGAACGACTGAATCGGGGGTCGTATAATTTTCTTATACAATTGTTTCAATTTGTCGCCTTGTTAAGATGCCCCCAGCGTGCCCTCTATTACAGGTGCCATGGTAGCTATTACTGAGATCATACATAAACGACGTTATTCGTAGTGTTGGTACCTTGCGACATCGTCCATCGGCCATTAAACGTCCAGCGTTGGGCATAGACTGCTCCTGCTAGGCTGCGGCCGGTCTATATCTGTTATATTATGTTCAAGTAAACATTTTTCAATATGTATCATTATGATCAGTAAACATCTTTATCGGCAATATTTATCCATATCCTCAATATGCATCTATGTTAGAGAAATGTATGATACCCTTAGTAATTTAGCAATATCTTTAAAATTTATCAGTATCATCAATAATTTTCAGTATCATCAATAATTTTCAGTATCATCAATAATTATCAGTATCAATCAATAATTATCAGTATCATCAATAATTTTCAGTATCATCAATAATTATTAGTATCATCAATAATTATCAGTATCATCAATGTGCACCATTAACTTTATCAATATCATCAGTAAGTTTCCATAATCACATGTGTTCATAAAACAATTGATATTTCAAAATGTAACACATGTTCGTGTTAACTACATAGGTTTAACGTTTCGTTTTGCAATTATATTGAGATAAATGTATAAATAATATAATATATGTTGAAATTATATAACACATAGTACAGTTTGTTGGTAAACGAAACAATTAAACAAATTCAAATATTCCATTTATTTTGATATCATAGGATTTTTCAAATTGTATAACTAATACCTGTATGTATACAGAGTTGCCATTTCCAAAAAATAAGTATGATTTTAAATTAAAGCGTATATTTAAAAAAATAGATATTGGATCATTCCGAAAGTAATAAAAATATGTATTGTCTAAATTTTGTTAAGGTGTTTAAATTGTTTGTTAGCGTGACGCATGCAATGGATTGGGAAGTGGCAAAGTAGGATGCAATTTCTGCAGTTGCTGCATTTGCTTGAACGGAGCTATGGAGATTTCGGCCCCGATTTTAAAAAAGCCCTGTCTATTCGGGCTGTAACATTTATTTCTAGAATCATCTATTTCATAAAGAACGTAGTTCGGTATTTTTGTAGTAATAGTGTTTTCGTTCATGTCCTGGACATACCGAAAGCCTATCCTAAATTTACTAGAATACAGCTAACTTAGGTGGAATTTAGCCAAACCTAAAAGTTCTAAAATTAAAAATATGCATAACCGGTCTTCTTCTTTGCCACGAGACGAGATGTGTATATGTGTGAAAAGAAAGAGTCAAAATTATATCGCACAGATAATATATATAAGAGATAAAATTGTTATTTATCATCTGTTGAATTTGTGTATACATCATCTGTAAATGTGTAGAATATACATGTAAACTTTTTAATATCACATTCGGTGATCGCAATTGTTAGGTCGTGTATATTATGTATAACGGACACTATGTGTTGACATTGCCTGAAAGCGTTTGATTTTTTTTTCAATCAGTGCTGCCAGTACTTGTATGTCACGGCGAGCATATGTGGGAAATGCATGCATATAAATGTGTTTATTTCCTTATTTATTAACAATGGTAGCTTGTAGACTTGGTCAGCCAGTACCATCGAGTCCAGTCTACAGTTGCTCTCATCGCACGATAGATTCGCTTCGACGAGAGCGGTTCCTTAGTCGGTGACGACCTTGGAGCAACTTTGGCATAGCCTAGAATGGCTAACGTCTCAAGCCAGCAATGTCCATAACGCACCGTGAGACATCTCGATGTACAGATATTTATTTGATTGTAAATTTTATAGGACAATCTCTTGCATATGATTTATACAGGGAAGTCCTCCTCGACTCTCTTACAGGCAGGCAACGCATCGGTAGCTCCTCAGGTCTTGCAGGTGTCTGTAGGCGACGGTGACCACTTACCATCCGGTGGGCCGTCTGCATGTTCGCCGTGTCCTTCTGTTATAAAAAAAAAAGTCAATAAGGTTCGTGTGTAAAATAATCGACATCGATGGATATTCTCGTAGCATTGTATTTAATTTATTAGGAAATCTGACACGAATTAAGATATTGTTGTTACGATTGTGGCACCGTACGTTTTTGACACTCGCCTTAGATATAGTAATTAATGCTCTCGGACGATCGTGTCACGGTCGAAACTCAAATAATTTTTAACGTCTAAATACACAGATACGACTTTTTACATCTACGCTCTTCATACAATGAGATTGTCAGTTACGACGTTTTGCTCGAAGCTACCGCTGATGTTAGTTATGCACAAAATTTGATGCAATAAAATGTTTATAGTTTATAATTATTATATAATTAAATATAAATTAAAGTCTTAATTATAAATCGTATCCAAAGGATGTAACTGTAGTGTGTATTGTTGTATGGCTTTTGTTGATGGTGAATGTCTTTTGTTACGAGTAATATTACGGATATTGTTTGAATATTTGCGTGCGCGGGTTAAACATTTTTCATTGATGCTTTTGTATTAGTTTTATACATTAATGGCGGTCAGGGATATATATTGTCTAATTAATTATTCGCATTTCTTCATTCAAAACGGACAACTTAGAGCATTTGCCCGATATATGAACTTTGCTGTGTCTATGGTTACTATATTCGAGCACTAGCAACACTGGCAAACAGTAATCACGCGTCAGCCTTATCGGCGTGTGAAGTTTTTCCAAAAATACTATTATTATTATAAAATATTTGGGTTTTTATCGCAAAAGAGCATTGTAACGAACGATAGATATTGATTTTGTCATTGAATTAAAAAAAAAAAACTAGCTAATCCTAAGGCTATTAACACCCCAATCTTTAACCGTAACATTGTAATATGCAAGTTTTATTTTATGTTTGTTGGTTTTTCGTGTCGATGCATTTTATTTTCTACATTGATTTTTTCTTAGTGTATTATTATTGCTATTATTGTAAACGTGCTGTGCATATTGTGATCATTCGTTTTGTAATATAGCGTTAACGGTCGGCGTTATATTTCGAGGCCCACGCCCATCAGCGGGACCCGGGAAGAGGTCGCAGCCACGTCCGCGACGCAATGTTCGTGGATTGTATGTACTTGTATTTTGATCTTAATTTAAATAAGATGAGTTGAAAACGGCACTCAAAGTGTTCCAGCTACACGAAGCTTACAGGGGTCGTACATGTTATTTACAACTCGCGAGGGATAACTCGAGCGTGGAGCACGGCCGCGCGGGTCGCTGACAATGTTGAGTTTTTGTTTTTTCTTGTAGATAATGGACACGTTGCACCGTGTAATGTATTATGTAAATAAATGGGATTAGATGATGGAAATGATTTTTTTCTTTGGCTAATTTCCTTTTTATTAACTGACACTCATCGGATAGGGTTGCCATATGTGTACAAATAAATAAAATATGATTGTATGTTTGTAACATTAAAATAACCGCTTTTTACTAAATGCGTATGTATGTATTATGTATACGCGGTACATATACAAAAAATATTTTTTTTACAATTTTTGTGTCTGTTTGTTTTTTCCGGCTAAGCTCTAGAACGGCTGGACCGATTTTGTCGGCACTTTCACTGGCAGATAGCTGATGTAATGAGTTTAACATTTATTTTAGAATTACATAAAATGACGCGGACGAAGTCACAGGCACAGCTAGTCTCAGTATAATTTAGGTCTTGTCGGTCGCATGAAAGGTTTAAAAACATTAGACGAGATTGGCTAACCCGTACCGGAGTAGCGTGGTGATGTATGCCGCCCGTAATGGTGGGGAAGACGCATTCCCAGCAGTGGGACGACTGCTTTCAGAGCGTACCTAAGCAAAGTAGAATTAGGGTGTGTTAGGGTTTACTGCATAAATTATATTCAAGCTTTACATTGAAAACAGCACTGCAGGGCGATATCGAAAAATGCAAGTGTATTTTAAACTATGAATAGCACCTTTAATCGTGTTTATCAGAGATTATTATAAAGTACATATGCATTAATATATGAAATACAACCTATATCATTGAAAACATTGTACTAAATCTGTTATCTGTTATGTAATTGCAGTAACTACCTACTTCATTATGACCTCGCCTAACCTAACCGAAGCAGTGATAGCCTAGTGGTTAGAAATTCACCCTCTCCGGACGGTCTAGGTTCACATCCTGGCGAGCATTTCGTGATTTGTTATGCGCGTTTTTTATCTAATATTTAAATATCACCTGCTATAACGAAGGAAAACATCGCGAGGAACACCTTAGAGACGTTATAAAGTATTTAATATTTTCTGAGATGTGTGAAGTCTACCAATCCGCACTTGGTCAGCGTGGTAGACTATGGCCTAAGACCCTGTCATTATGAGACGAGACCCGGTCCAGCAGCGGACCAATAAAAAGGGGGGAAAAAAACCTTAACCCAATCTAGTTCTTCTTAATAATAGTTTCAAATCCCAATCAAACCGAACTAACTGTACTACTGGATTTGAATAAGTACTTAAATAACTCGTGCCAATATCTTTTTAATTGTTTAATATACGTTTGATTACGGGCTCTCCTGATGGTGAGTGAGGTGCCGGTAACACAATTGTGTAGAAAGCGATAATGTGACTGGGAAAACAACTCGTTCATTTACGTCAAAAATGGTCCTGTCATGATATGGTTGCAGCATACTTCGATTTTTTTTACGACAATCACAATTAAAACAAAAATAAGGAGATTTATTAATATTTATAATTACAATTTATAATCTATTACATAATATAATCTATGTATATATTTATAATTACAATTTATAATCTATTACACAATATAATCTATATCATACGATCTGTCTACAATAACGACGTTTGATCGTAAAACGGTTTCTTCCTTTTCCTCGGCATCTTGTTTCTATGTCTGCTTCTGTGATGCTTGCGGTGGTACAACATTGGCGTGTCGCGTTTTGGCGTCTGTCTCGGTCGGACCGTCGTTTTGCGGATGAGCTCCAGTAGCCCTGGAAAGGAAGACATTTAAAGACCCACTGTAAGGAGTAGCACGAGCTAGCCGCAATTAGAAGTGGCCACTGCCGCCCATGCACATGCAACCAACCTATAAAAGCTTTAGTCAGCCATAGTGATTATATTGTTAGAAAATAAAAATAAATTGTCATAGAGAGTTGACATAAATTTAAAAAAAAAAAGTTGACATATCACTAATATTCTGCTTAATATACATTTTATTCTTATCTGTGATTATTGTGTTTATTAGTCTTATTTATTAGAATATATTTATGTATTATTGTTTTTTTTATTGCATAAACTGATATACAGGCAAACGGTCCACCTGATGATAAGTGGTCACCATCGCTTACAGACATTTCCAATATCAAAGGGTACCAACGCGTAGCTAGCCCTAAAGGCGCTAATATTTTGGGAAGAACCCGATAGCGTAAACGGAATACGTGGGGGAAGCCTATTCCAAAGGTTCCCAAATTCGTTGTAAGACTCGGCTCAAGAAACGGACTACTGAGTTAAATCGTGTGTCCAACTAATGAGGATATGACTACACCTCTCTGTACAACTGAGTGCTGGGTCCTGGTCACAGATGCCACTGGATTATTGAAATGGATGTACGTAGTTAATAGATACAATTTGTTACCTTCAATAATAATCTTATTGACTTCTTTGCCAATGTCAGGTATCGGCCAAAGTGTACTTATCGCCTCATATCTTTATTAGTTCCCGATTGCTAAAATAAGATATTATCCCTTTATTACTACCATTATATATTAAAGTTTAATATACTGATAAGTATATATTATCAATTTAAACCTATATACTGATTGTAAACGTTTGCAAGAGTGGAAGTAAAAATGTAATGCATGTAAATACGTCATTCATATTGTGTTCTTGGGTTTTTATTGAGATTGATGTAATGTAAAATATTTATAACACAATTATTGACTGTTTGTTATTAACAATCAGATTTTTTTTCATAAGGTCTTGGATCTTTGGTTGTTAATTATAACAACCGGTTTTAAAACTTGCTACGCCATTAATTACGTATTCTGTTTAACCAGTATTACGTCTTAAATACGCATCGTAATAAAGCATTATATGTTAAGCACCTATTAAATGTGCAAAATTTACTTTCTTGCCAAAAGAAATCAGAAGCCTCAGGCTAACGTTGTTACAACACGAACTTCCTTACAAAAAAACCAAAATCATTCCTTCAAATATATGAACTGATTTTCCTATCGCTTGCGTAATCCCTATTTTCACAGCGATAACGAAAATAAGCCTACAATTAAAAGCGAAGCCTTGCTAAGCTATTATTTTTATATTACATGAAAAAACTAGATAAAGAAATATATAAATATACATGCGTGCTGGGATTATATTTTGATTTTTTATTTGTAGAGACTAACGAAAAGCTTTTTTAGTATAAAACTGTATAATGTAATAAATTGATGGATTTGATTTAAAATAATTTTTATTTATTTCGTTCTTTTTAGATCATTTTAATAAAAACTGGTTTAAAAATGTTTTTGTTAAAACTTATTTATTAATTAGGATGCCTATACGGTTTTCACTGAACATAAGCTAATGTACACACCTGTTGCCTTTTCATAAGTCAGGAAATAGATTTATAATCTGTACCATAAAAACACAACGCTCCAGTTGACAGATAAAAAAACAATCATATATTAGGTACTTAGTCATTAAATGCTTAGTCAATATTTTCTGGAAGCCGTAAATGGATCATGACATGCAATCAAAGACAGCGTGATCGTTAGATTGGTTTATTAGTAACAGCAATAAATACATACATACATATATATATATATACATCAAAGGTGCCGTTTTAAAATGGCGATTCTAAGCATTTTATTCGTCACATATCTGAATTATGTTAATGACAATAAATGTTAATTATTATAGGAACCTATGTTATTGAACACTGCACGCTTTAAAGGCAGCGTAGACCATTCACATTACCCATGAATGCATTGTTTCTGAACCATTTTTATGCTCCGACCCACGAATAAGCCAAAAGGTTAAGCCTTGCGACCCGTTCACAATAAAATAACAATACCATTTAATACGCAATCTATAAGTTGATTTTTTCTTGTAATTATTACACGGTACATTAAACTTTATTCTTTCAATAACAGAATCTTGTGTATACAATTGTTGCGATCCCCTTTGAATAACAAACGATTCCCTAAGGGGCAGGGGCAGCAGCAATAACAACCCCCAGAGATCGCGACCTCAGGTTCAGAAACATTTGTGCATAGTGCATAGTGCATTGATCGGTGCATGGTGCAATTTAAAGTGTTCTATGCGAATATAACCAATAAAATCTCTATTTTCTTGATTAAATTCGCTTTAGAACACCGCTTTCACGATCACATTCTAACAACACTGCGATCGCTTTCATATTCCCATCAATTGGATACTACTTGACCCATAGTAACAAATGACAATAAGCGAGGTGTAAAAAGTATAAAAAGCAATAAACCTTTATTAATTGGTGTAATTATTATAATGTGAATCAGTACCATAATAAACATCTTTCTTCGACGCATATCCAAATGAATTACTAATGATAAGTTATCCAACCAGCAGACATATATTTAGTTATTTAGTAATTACTACACATTTGTACGTCGAAGAAAAATCTTACAAAAACTCTGTATGTTGTTTAAAGCTCGTTCCGATTTTTACAAAAGCTCCTTTAAATGCATCATATTAAATATAATAGTACACTGTTTTCTTTTCAAAATATATACTGCTGAGGCAAAGATGTCTCCAGTCCGTCTACTTCTTCTTACCTTGGACCTCGTCAATGCTGTTTGACAGGAAGAGGGGAAGAGCAGGTTCGATGTCGGCGGGAGCTTCCTCGAGGGTAAGAGAGAGAGGCCGTATCGAAATATCGGAGCAAGCACCGAACGTTTCCTGGTTTCCGCAACCCAGGCCCGCAGTGCCGTTGCTGCAAACGCCCCAGTTATTTCCACAGGTATACCTCCATTGCAGAACACAGTGCTCACAGGCCAGGTCAGCGGGTAAGCGGTATCTGATCCCATACGTGCCATCCCCTTGGGGATAGTACTTGGTGCCTCCGCTCTCAAGTTCCAGAAGCAGTCGGTCGAAGCATTCCTGGTTGTTGTTCAGGGGGTCAGTGCAGATCCTGAACTCCCAGAAGCCCTTGTGGTAAGCGGACAACTGGACGGTAACGGAGATCACTTGTCCCTGATTGTAATGGGCGCCGATAGTGCCCGATCCCCAAGTTCCGCCGATTTCATGGGCCCGAGGCTCGGGCATATTATAGGGGTCTCCACAGATGCCGCATCTAAACAAACAAGAAAATCCATTTAAATGTAAAACGCATTTTTTTTTTATATTATGTGGCTAACAATTAATTAGAGTTACGTTAAAAACATCAAAATTTTCACGTTGGTTGATTGTTTATCAGATTTAGCGTTGTTTATAATCGTCACCTGTTTTATTGCATCGCGATTACAATCAGTGACGAGCTTTCGTTTGTTTTTTTATGTGAAAGCACCAGAAATGGAATTTATCTTTATAATAACATTCCTATCTTTTTTTTTTTAAATAATAAAACCGTAAGGTTTTTAATTATCAACTATAATAAATATTATCTTTTGTAAACATAATCAACAGTGTACCAAGTCTGTATTTATTACTGGCTAGTAACAGTTGTTTTCTTTTTATTGTTTATGTTTAACGCAATAGGGTATTTGACATTGTTAAATGGCCAGTTGTTTTTGCAGTCGCTATTTTTTCTATAAATAGCACTTGCTACATGACAATAAACATGAAAGGATTACTCACTTTCCACCGTTCACAGAGTGCTGCCGGTGGAAACCGCCGCAGTTGAGTCCGTCGTCATCGTAATTGGGTGTTATGGAAAAGCCCCTCCTCCACATGCTGGACCTGCCAGGAGGATTGAGGACCCGGCCGTGACCAGCCACTGAAGACACCACCGCAGCCAGACAAACAAGTTGCCACAACATCTGCAACCAATGTAATTTTTTTCAAATTACAATGCCAGTATCTTTTTTTATTACTGACTACCATAAAAGGAAAAAGTTCTGAATACGGTTACATTTTTTTTTTACCTCAAAACTCAGTTATTTATTCATCGATTTTTTGTTTGGTTGGCCCCAACCGTTTGGTCCCATTTATGAGGAATTTTTAGATATAAATAAATACATTTCAAAAACTGTCGATTGAAGTCTGAAGTTCGAGAGTGCCCTGCATCAAGTCGTCTATACTTACCTACTTCCGAAGTCGGATCCTACTGAAATATTGGAATCCTATCCGTATTCTTCACTTTTACGAATTTGATTTCACATTACTTTTATAACTTAGTTTTTCAATCTTCAATAAGTAGGTAGTTTTTATAACTTACGCACTCACATTATGGTTATAACGTAGGTTTTAAAGAAATTATCATTTATAAATATTTTAATAACACCATTAAACATTTTTAAAGTTTCACGTGGACTGTATTTTTTGCGTTACTGCACAACAATAGAACTCTGAAACCGTACTGGAGGTATTCCTTTCTAGAGAACATTTTTTATGTTTTAAATAATTAACTCACTTTTGTTTACTCTCTCCGTAACATGTAGGTTAAGGTCACAGGTGCCACTATTCTCCGCGCCATTATTCCAGCTGCTTAAACTAATACAACCTATTTATATTGTTACCAGATCTTAACTGACATGTGACTGGTGTGACCTTATACAGAATTGTAAAAAAAAAATCATTTCAGATGTATTTGGATTATTATTATACAATAACGCTTGGTTCTTTACGGGTTAGGCAGAGAGCACCGACTGTCGAATTTTTTTTTTTATATAATCAACCTAGCAAATAAGCAGACGGGCTACTTGATGGTAAGTGGCCACCGTCGTCTATAGACATGTGCAACATCCGAGGAGTTGCCGATGCGTTGTCAGTTTTAAAGGAGAGACCTTTTCGCGCCTTTCTTGAAGAGCCCCATGTCATAGCGCTCCGGGAAAGCCTCAGATGGAAGTTCATACCACATCTAACACGCGCGCGGTAAAAACGATTATTTATACTAAATTGATAAAGACATGCTCAATTTTGGCCTTGAGTTTCAGAAATGTAATAAAGCTATACCGTTTACAAATGTCAATACAATTTGCTTCAAATACTCTTACCGATTACGCGTTAGAGGCGTAAGGACTTATCGTTACTGTTTACTAATATTGTTAGTGATTCATAAGAAATGCTGCGAGAATCATCTGAATAATTAATGCACGGGAAGCGAAACTATTTTTAGCATTGAAATATACAAAAGGGATTGCAACCCCACATCAGAGCAATGAACACTTGAAAGATAAACAGAGTTATACTAGAACAGACATTACCTTTACTGATATCACTTTCACGCGATCAGCTGTTCTATACAATATGTGAACGAACACTAATAAATGTATTAACGATCGTCGTTATTATATACATGCAATACGCGATACCGACTTGATAACGCTTATCGATTGATCAATACGACCCAAACAATAATAGTGTGATAGATTGTAACAATTACAGGTCCAGGTATGAATAGAATAGGGTATCGGGAGGCAGGGGAGAGTCTCTCCTGAAAAGAGCCCAGGAGGAACGTGCGCTGAAGACATCCGTGAAAACCTTTCGAAGATCCCGGAGTCTATTAGGGCGGAGGTTGGTTTGAAATGTAAAAATCTCACATGATCCGGTATCTGTCCCAAGAATTCACTGTACCCATTGAATGTCGCCACCCTTCATGTGGATATCAACAATTACAGACTAGATTGGTGCAGAGGTGGATTTCAACAATTACACATTCAGCTGCATAGTAGGTTGGTATAGAGGTGTACAATGTTTTATGTTCTAGAAGCATTGTGCTTTGGTCAACAATTGCTTACTTTTGTTAATCAAGTACTACATGTTAATCGATGATTGATCGGTTGTACAGATAATAAAACTGCAAACTTCAAACTTCTGGCGGCAGACAAGACCTGAACAATTCCATTTTAGGCCAAACATTCAACGCCCGATAAGCCTGACTCAGAAACAATCATGAGTGGCTATGCTGGCCGATCATGCCATTGTATCCTGCCATGATTCACCAGATCAGGCAGTAATCCAGAAATGATTAATCAGATGATGCCATTGAATCCAAAAATGTTTCATCAGACCGAAATGATTCATCATCTTCAACTGCTGGTATTGTTTTTTAAATGTTTGTAATGTGAACTCGCTTCCCATATCAAATTTCTTGTTGGCTACACTGGATTGGAGGGCCTCTTGGTTGTAGGGTCGACATATATTTGCCTATTTTGTAATCATATAGCCGTGAACGGAATAGGATTCTGAGGTAGGTAAGACGTGCGGGATGGTTGACATGTGACGTAACACCTATACACAAGTTGAATGTAATAAAGATTATCTCCTACTTACAAGAGTGTCTAAATTGAATTGATATAATTACGTATGATAACATAAATAAACGTAATGAGTTACAACATTTGTTTAATGTTTCCATATTGAATTAAAGATAGTAATCATTTTTTTAATTCAATTAGGTAATCTGTATCCGTATCGCTAGTCAAATCGATCTCTGTATTATTGAATCATGTCATTATCAGATCCCCCATTTAGCAAAATTATAATCAACTGATCCTCCATATGTTTGTAGAGACGGCGGTTCTTTGGTAATCTTCCTACATTTTTCTTGCGTGATTGTCAATTTTTTGCCAAATGTTCATTGAATGATTGGAAAATAGCTCTTCGAGTGCTCGGTTTTTCTGTCATACTTGATTACATACCGCATGCCAGCTCGCTCTTTATATCTCGAGCGGCTCCATACTTCGCACTAAAATTTAATAACTAAATAAGCGACATCAAAGTTATAGTACTAATGAAACCTTTTTACTATTAATAAATGTGTACTACTTTACTTTATTATACCTTCGGTTTAAAATATAATGTGGGTTACGAAGGGGTAGTGTGATTACCGGGCCATGGCAGAACAATGTTTGGGAAACACTGGCATAGTATATTAGTACACGTAGGCCAATACAATCGGCGACCACATTATTCGGACTAAAACGCAAATTGTTTTAAAAGCAATTGCATCGCAGTACAAGTGGGTGTAACGGTGGTGAAGCCACGGACCATGTGCGCTTTCAACCACCTTTTTATTCTTTGGGTGCCTCACGATTCATTAATGTTCTATCACGTTGACGCTGATAAATAGTTTAATGACACATTCAGATGTTTTGACGGCTGATTAGTTGCACTTGGAAATGACGAATAATTTCGGTAGAATTACACTAGGATTACGCTGTCTTAGAAAGTGTATAAAAGATTATAGTATGATATATTTCTACACTAATGTTATAAAGAGGAAAACTTTGTTTGTATGTTTGTTTGTGATGAATAGGCTCAAAAACTACTGGGCCGACTTTAAAAACATTATCCACGAGTAACATGGGCTATATTTTATTTTGGATTTTTACGAATTTCTACCTCCAAAGGGAATTGCGGCG
>DWDX01003051.1:0-13863 GCA_018245675.1 Agara michaeli | reverse complement strand
AGTCCCATAGTGGAGGGGAATTCCTAGAATAATCATTCGGATTATTTACTACTTAAAAATTTGGATTTTTACCGTTTGAAATACTTTATGAACTCCAAAAAACCACACCTAAATAATAAATTAATAATTTAATTAGGCAGATTAGATCAAGGCTTTGTCCTGCGTTGCACGAAACGAACACAACACTACAACACTATTTTAATAGGCATGTATTATATTGTATCTTTTTAAATTATTAAATTACTATAAATACCACTACAATTCAAATGTTACAAATTACATTAATTTATTGCAACAGTAGGGTACTTAGTGAATTAGAACGTACAAATATTACATATTCCGTAGTGTAGTACGTAAATGCTAAATGATGCAATATTGTCGAAGCTTAAAAAGATTCATTGAAATTGTCTTTTACTCTCGTTGAATAGATGTTAACGACGTCCGTAACACTAGGGAAATTACGGGTCTGAAAGCATTCACGCACGCTAACTTAATTTACTCGCTATGATAATTTCGTAAATCTGAAACTATTCTTGGAATTATAAATGATATTTATATATTTTTATAGAATTTAATTTCAAGTGCTTGATTTCATAGCAGTCGATCGTTGGAAGTAAAAAATGAGCATTATTAAAATTTGATGGTCCCTAGAGACGCATTAAAAAGAACTCCTTTTTCAGTTGATTATAATCTCCAGGGATAGTCAATTCCGTGAGGTAATTGTGTAATTCCAACTCAAATGTGACAGTTGTTTGATTATAATTATAATCCCTACACTTTGTACCCAAAGAAGCGAGGCATTCAAATGCACCCGTAAGGGGTAGCAACGCATTAAGATGTTAGCCTAAAGTCTAACCGTATCAGATATCAAATAGTATTCAATGCACAAGTCAATTAATTCTTAAAATTATAAAGTAGTAAATTAATGGTGTATGGTTTGTTTTATATTTGAATAATACGATTACATAACCTAAAAGTTCTAAGTGAAAAGAGCGTTATTATATGAAAACTGTAGAAATTGCATTTATATTTTTATACCGTTGCAGTAGGCACTGTAAATCGGTAGCGACGAAATCCCGACGGCGAGGAGGAGGGGTGGCATAGTATTTTGCCTCCACAATAAGGAAACGTCGCGAGTCAATCTGCTCGTTACCGTACGGCCCGCCTTGACTTGTAAACGATCGCGCTATGCACTTTTGAACAGACGTTGGAAATATTATCTCTAGAGACAATAAGTCTGTGCCCGTTTCGCCGACGGAAAATTAGCTCGAGCAAGTTTCAAGCACGAAGCTTACATAACAGAGGTATGCTAGCTGTGGAATGCTAGCGTTGCCAGCATCAAAAGACGCCAGCTTTATGAATAGACGTTACTTACGGTGTTGCGTTTAAATATCAAAGACGATAATGTTTGTTTATTGTTGTTAGTGTGTGATTACCGCGATAGACGTGCTAAGCCAGTGATTAATGTGTATCAAGTTTAGTATACACACACATACATACATCTATATGTGTATGTAATAAATAATATTATTTTAAGTCTACTAATTTATAAACTCTTAAGTTTGGTATAGTTGAGTATTTTTTTTCTATATATTGATGCCCGGAAAATGTCTTAAATTCCTATTTAGAACAATGTAAGGTTTTTTATTAGATACCGGCTACTTTTATTAATATACCATTAAGCCACGTCAATAACGGATAGGCAGAGAGCGCCGAGCTGCAAACTTCTTTATACTTACTGACTTTTTATTTTTTTGAAATATACGTCGGTTTCTGAGAACTCCGAATTGAATTTCGTTACAATTATCTCTTTCACGATGTTTCTTCTTACATGGTTCTCTTATCTACTAAACTTTAAAAAAAAACGATTTTATAACAAAACGTAATGCGTCTTACAAAATAATACAAATAAATATACTACAATGGTTGAATGTTCATAGCATTTTAGGATTAACTAACTGACAGAATCAAACCTGAAATCGCTTTAAAACATTCCAGAGATTGTCATACTAATAAATGTTGTCCAAATATGATATTCATTTTATTTGTAATACAATTTTAGACAGTCAATTTCATGTCAGTTTTAATGACAAACACACACATATATACATACATACATATGGTGTTAGGTATTGTCGAATTTAGAGACTATTAATAAAACAGCCTCCAACATTTGCGAATATCCAACAATTAATCACTAGCTCGTATATAATTACAGTACGTGTAATACAAAACAATACAATACAATAGTGTATTGAGTGAACTAAATTACCAAAACTATGGTTTCGCTAACCTGATGGTATATAAATATATTTGTAATACGTATGTATGTATGTATATATATACACTTACTGTGGGTCTGCTGTTAATATCCTGGTAGGCATCTCCGACTTTACAAAGTTGCTTGCATCTTTAAAATCGAACATCAATCCTTATAACGGTGAAGAAAAACACGGTAGGACAACACACATTACATTTCTTCCATGTTTTCTAATTTTGGGAATTTTACCAATCCGCATGTAGCGTGTGTGTGTTTGTGTATGTGTGTGAGTGTAATAAGACTACATTCTTATACTCGTTATGGTCGAAGATCTATGTCCGGATGTAAAACAAAAGAAGTTTTGTAAAAAAAGTTTAATAACCAACGTTTATGTGGACTAGCGTCAACCAACAATGTATTAACACAAATGGCATCGCACCATGTCGACGCTAACACCCCATAACGCCGAGGCGACTTTCCTCAGGGCGGCGTAATAACACAAGCTGCAGTAATCCACCCTTACATCGTATGAGCGCGTCTTATTGACTTATTAATAGAATTCAAGCTTACATTTTAAGCAACCACGATTCATTCAGGGACACGAAAAGTCCAAATATTAAATGCTATTGAACGTTGTCAGCATTGAAGGTTCTGTCTGAGACGTAGTTCTATGAATATAATATCACTATTCCGTACAAAATGTTAACACGCTGAATTGTTAAGGATCAACTTGGTCGAAATTGGGAACAGATGGAGTGCCAAACTTCCCAATTTTCGCGCCGCCTCAGACGCCAACTCCGCCATAATGTCTTTTAGCCGAACCAATACATATCTATAGAATGTATAATTATCTAAACGTTTCAATATGGTGCAACACTGCATAAATTTTATATGATAGGTACCTACAAACATACCTACATATACGTAGCGCTCAATTGCTCATGGATCCTATAATCAGAACCTAACCAAACTCTCATTAAACTACTCATGAAGTACATCCTTTCCAATAAGTAAAAAAAGAACCTATATCAATTCCAATTCCATTTCCAATAAGAAAAGAGTCCATTTGCCGCGCACATACGTAATGGAAATTGAAAACTTTTATGGTTTTCTCGTGGATGCGATTTCAGATCAGGACCAAAATAAAATAGGACCACATGGGAAGCACCAGCTTTCAATAAAAAAACGAATTATCAAAATTGGTTCACGCATTCCAAAGTTATAAGGTAACCAACATAAAAAAAATACAGACAAATTTACTACCTCCTCCTTTTTGAGGTCGGTTAAAAACATAACAAAGCCAAATCTCAATAAAGTCATCAAAGTCGTTTTCCCTGGGTCGCACCGAAAAACTATTATCTGGCTGGATTGTATGGCTAAAATAAACACAGTGCCAGCTAAATTCCCCCGAGGTCCTAAAACAAATGTTAGTCGCCTGTCACTGTACCTGCGTGATATTTGGAATGTGTGTTTGCTAACTGTGCCGGGTCAAATTTTACGTAAAATCCAACATACTAATATGTTCAAACGTTTAATTTTTGGGTAAATGTTTGTACATGTGTATACCCTAAATATGCCTACTAATAAATAATGCTTTAAACTCGAACATACATAACATCACTCCAGGTCCCTAGCGGGGTATCCAGAAAGCATCGAGCGCCAAATGTCTCTGTCCTTGCAAACCTGGCGCGGTTCGTCTACATTCATCATTCTCTAAATTCAATACAGAATAAACACATATTTGCTCAATTTACTCTCAATCTGTTGTTATTCCACACAAGAAACATTGCTGTACATATTTTTAGTCGAAATAATCCAGGGGAGCGATTACAATTCAGTCCACAGGGTCGACTAACATATCTTAGACGAAAATCCTTTGATAAAAATGAGTACTATTTAAAACTAGTTGTTCATGAAATGTGACCAATAAGTATATGAGGGTTACAAATGGGCTAATGTTATGGTACAAAAAAGGGACGCAACTTTAATTATACGACCTAAATTGGGTAGGACGTGTTTAATAAATCAGTTGAGAGCTGACTGAAGTTGGAATCTTATCTGGGGTCTGAGTTATGGATTGGAGCTATCGATTAGGTCAGACACCAATGTAACGAATACTGGATATAACAGAACTCAATGTTTATCTTGTGAAGTAGCGTAATGGAGAGTAGTGATTCCATCTCAACGGTCTGTAGGTATTCTGCAAAATTAAGTATTTAACCGAATTCCGTATCCAGTTACTAAACAAATTCTCCAATTTTTACGAGTTTTCTTATACTTGTAATAAGAAATGCGTTTTCGAGTTGTTATTCTCTTAGTACCCTATGTATTTATGAAATGAGATAAAATAAAAATTGTGACGCTTTATTTATTTTCACAACAAAGTGGCGAAATTGTGCTTAAATAGAATCTGCGTTGGTCGGGAAATTAGCTAGATAATCTATTCAGAATATCATTTCCTTTCTTACCCCGTGCTCCGCCTTCGCAGTAAACAGATTTCCTCTCGCTTTCCAGTAAGTGTGGGTGTCTATGGAATATCTATTTCGGAGATGCAACCCTCTTGAAGTTTTTTATGTTTATTTCAAGAAATAATAATTTGAGTTTTCTGACTGCTGTCTGGTAAAAATAAATGCACTTTAACAGTATTTCTAATACAATTCAATCATTCACCATATTTATTTATGTTTTCTAGAAAGTAAAATGATAAAATTTTAGTAATGCAATATTTTGAGTTTTTTTCTCTCAATATACTGACAAGGTTATAATTCATACTTGGCTAAACACAGAGCTAGTGTTAAATATTGACGTACGTTTTCGGTGGTTGCTAGAGCAGGTACTTAATAAAATACATTTATTTATTCTGCTTCAGGAATAACTTAAATTGTTTAAATAGTTATTTAACATGTGGAAAGAATGGATGATGAAAGAATGACGAAGCAGATACACAATGCGAGTGTTGATGGATGTAGGCGCCGAGGGAGACCTAGACTGTCCTATCTTAACCAAACAGGTCAGATACTGGCTGACGGAGCAGTCAAGAGTCTCCGAAACCGGCGTGTATGCGTGAAGAGAGTGATGAATGTAGACGAAGCGCGTCAGGTTTACAAGGACAGAGATATTTGGCGTGACGGTATGTTGTTATTGTTGTAAAATGTTATGTAACAGAACAGTTCATGAAGCTTGTACCGGGAACAATCCAGCTGCCTTCCGGCATCTTAGCACCGACTTCAATTCTTCCGTACTTAAAGCTGAATGAGTTTTTGGTGGTTATTTTGGCGGTGACGATTGGTGGCAGGATCTGAGGTCCGAACGCTTCTCGATAGCACTCACCAGTTCCAGGCACTCCAGTGCATCTGGGAAATCATGGACATTTAATAATTTATGATGATACAAGCTCCGGTCCAATTATCTATAGCAAACTAATATAAGCAATGCTGTGTCATATGTGTACTTAACTGTTACACCAAGAGTTTTAAGTTAATTATCTGAGATAGAAATCTAAAATTAGAGTGAATTAAGACTAGTGTAGCTCAAAATTAAATCGAAACTTATATATAAGTATATATATTTAATATAGTTATATATTATTGCGATAGTTCATTTAATTTTCGTGTTTCAAAAATGAGGAAAGTATAAATACTGTTCTGTCAATTGTAGTTTCTTCAGTATAGAGTTTTCGCCGAAAAATGAGTCCAAGGTAACAGGCTTTATAGTCAGAAATCCATTGCTGTCTCTAATGTGATCTCCCTTAAGGAACACGTTGAAGGGGTGGTCCTAAAAAGCAATTTGTATACCTTTATGCATGTGATATTTTAATTGATACCGTTGTTTCGCGTTACCGTGAAGAGTACTGTCTTAGTTTGACTTTTCCAATCAATATCGCAAATGAAATGAAATCTTAAGCACTGATAGTGTAGTCGTGAGAATATTAGTTACCAACCACCAGGGTCCAGATTTCGGTTCTTCACTCGCACCTCGAACTTACAAAAATGATGTACGGTACGTTATAAGGTAAAGCAAAGCTAAGAAGACCTGTTCACCTAAGGGTGAACAGAATTATGGACAGCTCTAAAGCTCTCCATAATCTTATCCAAAGAGAAACTATGGCCATAAACATAAATAAACTAACCGGTTCTCCAGGAATTTTGACCTCCGTAGTCCATATTTTCGCATCTATTTTCGAATTGAAGTTGTCCTCGAAAAGCAACTGTCCTTTGCAGATGAAACCTTGTACGGATGCTATTGTCTCGGATATTTCACAAGGGATCATGTGGGCACTATCCGGTGCCTGATACCCTAGAATGCGATAAAAAACCCTTTTCAACTTCATTAAGTTCTTCAAAAATAGCATTTTCAAGCATTTCTCTGTGTACAGATCATTCAATCACTAAAAACTGGTGGTTTGGAACTTCACCATTTATTAGCTATGGTGTCAGTAGAATGTAATCAGATCAGATCATCAATTCTGTAAATTTCGAAATCGCTTTTGAAAATGTACCTGGCAACGCCCGATTCCGAACATAATAAATTACAGCCAAACAGATGTATTAACAGTCGCCAATGTATTATTTCAATATAGTCTTTAATAAGGCAAACGAGGTGCTAATATAATTTATCTAGCTTTTGCCTAAGACTTCGTCCGCGTGGAATAGTGATTTTGGCGAGCATTTTAATTCCCTAGGATAGGCTTTATTTTTTATTTTTTTATTATTACTTTGAATACTTAGGATACTTTTATTGCAAAATGTAGTATTCTATGCGGACGAAGTCGCGGGTTAAAGCTAGTATAGCCTATATTGATCAGTGATAATGTAGCATTCAAATGGTGAAAGAATTTTTGAAATCGGTACAGTAGTTTTTGAGCCTATTCGTTACATACACACACACACACAAATCTTACCTCTTTATAATATTAGTATAGATTAAGCAGAGGTAGCTTACCATTATGCGAAGATATAAGATCATTCTCTACCCACTCTCGAAGGTTAAATACTGGCTGGCGGAGTCAAATCTCCAGAATCGGCGCTTATGTACAAAGAGTCATGAAGTGATGGAGTTGGTTGAAGGATAGAGACATATATGGCACTATCTGCTTACTTCTTTAGGGACCTGGCGTGTTGGTATTATAATAACAATAATACTGAGAGGCTATACAAAACTTAAGTAGGTGTAACCGGAAACTCGGGCTAGCGAAGTGGAGCCTACTTAATTTTGCCAGTTACATAGCTAATGCTCAAAAGATCTTATGAATAGATGTGAGCTAAACCTGCAGGTGGTTTCCGAGATTGTTCCGCAGTTAGACTGACAGATGTCAGTGGGATATATTTATAGTGGACGCTAATAGGAGTCTGTTCCGATCGGAGTTCGATAATTGACACGAAATTATCTGAATATCGCGCAATATAAAATGGAATCTAATTAGGAAAATGCCAATTCACTTAGTGTTAGTATTTACTGAAACTGCATCAACGATAACTTTATTATTTATCACGTTTTACACTTGTTCGTATCCATTTAAATAAAAGCCAATAGTGCAACATTAAAATGTTTAAACATTTGTTATTTTCACTGAATTTATTAAATATTTTATACCTACAAGATCAATTAGTAAAGAGCCTTTCGAAAAGTACTTCTTTACGTATATTTAAGGTTTAGGTCGTTGCCAATTTTCCGAGCATCTACTGTAATAGACGATTTTCAAAGAAAAACGAGATTTTTTGGAAATGATTTAAATGCGTGACATGACAGTTCTCTAAGTATCGTAACGCCTTCTAACCTGCTCTTAGCGAGGATATTACATTATGGTCAGAGCCTATGAACGATATCTAATAGGGTAACGATGTCTAATAGGGTAACGATATCTAATAGGGTAACGATATCTAATAGGGTAACGGCATCGTCATCGAACCTTTTTGGCTTTTCAATGTCGTTTTGTCTCTCTCTTTCTCCTTCGGTAGCAGCGTTGAATCCTTCTAATTCCCACTATTAGATTGATTGCATTGTTGTCTTGACTTTCCAAGGACATTGTAGGTGCACTAATAATAATAAAAGCTAGGATCTCTTCCAAGGATGAAGAGTCTTCGTCTAGGCATACGTGGCTCATTTTAGACTATATCTACGTCACGTTAAAATATTATAGATTTATTTTTACACACGGATTGTTAATATACTATATAGAATAGACAGTCTTATCTATAAATATATAGAATATCAATAAAACTACTTCTTTTGGATATTAGGTACGAAAATATCTGATTCCACCAGTTTTATGATCATCCATGTAATAAATACTAGGTGGTCACATCGTAAAAACTTTGTGAAACACGTGAATTATTATTCGAACAGATTCCTTACGATAATATCAACAACTCTATAAATTAGTGTTTTTTGCACAGGATGTTTGAAGTTTCCGTGAGGGCTTTTATTGGTTTTTGATACTCTAAAAGAATTATAGGTAGCGTTTTGTTTTCATTGAATATGCTATCAAAATGTACATACATACTTATAACGAAACATATGTAGGTTAGTACTCTGCATTGTTATATTAAAACAATGACTGCAGTTCAATTGCTAGGGATATTGGCAGTAAAGTTAAAATTAAGAACTTTTTGCAATGACATCTTCAACTCAACAACTACTGCCAATAAATACATTAGAAACGACGTTGAAGCAGACATTATTGACTTATCCCTACGGAATTAAATACTTCATCCCTCAATTAGGTAGTGTCAGTGGGCTGTAACTTTGTTAAAATTCCGGTTTCCTCCATAACAATCTTCAACATAGGTTCAGCGGTGTTGACGCGAAAACGTCACAGACACACACACAGAAGTCCTGTAGTTAACAACTCTGAATGCAAAGTCGGGGGTCATGGCTTCGATTTCCGCCAGTTTCGAATGTTCATATAATTTTGACAAATCACTTGACCATTATTATTTATTTAAACCCTCGCGTCGATCAATGTTTGTTGACGGGAAATAATTGGATGTTAGTCATTGATCGCAGTAAATACTTATTGATGAGGAGGACAACTGAGTTGATAAAGGAAATAATTGACGATCAGGAGGCGTGTGCTGTGACGACTGGTGAATACCGATGAATTCCCTTGAATACTAGCTAACGTGGGAATGTGGGAAGGTGCTTGCTTAAGGCTAGATCTGCTTGTCGGGTATAAAGTGAAGTGGATAAGAATTAAAATATTCGTATTTTTCCTATTTAAATGTTTGCCTATCAAAATGAATTTACATTATCCGATAGTACCAATACACCTTGTCTACGTAAAGTAATGGCTCTGACATTTACTATTTTTTTTTAAATTTGATAACTTATGTTAACATGTTTGAAACGTAATAGTTACTTAAGGTCAGTGTAAAGAAATAAAGATTGAGAACACTACATAAAACAAATTAACTATTCTCCATTAGTTTGAGTATTTTTTTGGTACACGAGACTTGTTACGAGCATTCCAAATCTCGTCCAGAGTCCCTGACCGTAAAAACTGTGAAACTTGAAAAGGGGGCGCTGCGGCGTCTTCAGCCGACATCATAATTTAAGCCTCGCAAAAACTGGTGTCTTAATAAATAAATCAACAGATTTTTTCACTGTCCATAACTTAAGAAGTCGAGGCGGGAAATCGGATGGAAGTCGAGGGCGAAACTTTTAAAAAAGGAAACTGCTCTTGCGGCGGTGGAGCGGCCGTGATTGGCCGGCGGGCCGGGGGCGGGAAACGGCCTGCGCGGGATTGGTCCGCCGCCGACGCACTATAGGCGCGTTCATCTCGAGACGCGAACAAATAGATTTTTTTTTAAACAAAAGCAATTTTCCTATTCTTCTTGTTGCGGCGACGTTTCTATACGTTCGTTTTTACTGGAGTCCGTTTTGTATTGTTTATTGTGCTCGAGTACACAACAATCCGCTCCCTGTTAATTCACAACGATATTAACGCGACTCCCCCGCATTGTTGGTTCGCATGCAGATCCGCTAAAAACTAGCAATTGTTATGAAAAAGCGAACACGCGGCGGCGCCGACTGCGCAGGAAGGCAGACTTCGCTGTAAATTATTTTTAATGAGCATTAGATATTCTCGTCGACACCGCTTACAATAGTCATATTATGGTTTGACAATAGGCAATTGAAAAGCTTTTTCAAGATAATTTCTTAAAGATATACGTGGCATGCGTGGTGGATGTACTAATTCGCATGAACCTAAGTGCTGTTAGTAAGCGGTTAGGTAATCTGTAATGTGCCTATTCCAACGCGTAGGTGCAGTCAAGAGCTCAGTAATTCCAGGAGCGATAGAATATGCAGATAACGTTTATAGTCATACTAACTTGCTGCCTCGAGCTCTGGACCAATCTAACAGTTCCCATAGTTAGACATATAACAGGAATATAATACTATATAAGTTTATTATACCTATAAGTATTAATTGGGTGTGCACGTACTTTAAACAGCTAAAGGTAAATACGTCATTACGTCTATGGTAACGAAATACAACCTACCAAAAATTTTGTAGCAGCATACAGACCTTAACACCAAGCTCTTTTGAAGTAGGTAGGTACATACAAGTTTAAAACGTAAGTATTTAGTTCCGTACAGTAAGAAGCGATTAAGCACTGTTGAACACCGGTGCGTTCCGTATGGAGAACCCGGAATCCAACAGCGCAGAGAAAATCCACCGAGGAGTTTTAAAGGCTAAAAATGTTATATAATCCGATCCCTGCTAAAATACCGGGGTAGGTGCCTTTTAAAAGTTTCTCCAGTTATCAAAAATTTATAGTTAAGTTATATATATATCGCAATATAGTAATCGCCTAGTATGATACCTGCCTTTTAAATTAGAAACAAAAAGACCGCCCGCTTGGTAGCGTGGTAGACTATGGTCTTAAACCATAAAATTAATGGTCATCATGACATCGTACCCACGCCAAATAATGAAACAATGAGAGAGTTAATGAAAAAAAACCACAGAAAAACAGACATCAATGTAAATATAGATACGTGTGTAGTGACAAGAAAATTACACTTTTATACCGATAACGGATCGAAACAACTTAATCACATAAGGGAATATGGAAAGTCTATGTAAATATATTTACTTATACAGTTTGAAAAACAACTCAATGATGATTCTACATCGATCATTGTAATTGCTAACGAGGGCTAGAACAATCGAGAAACACGTTTGGGGTGAAGGAACAATTGTCACATATCAATATAAATATGTAGGTACAGACATATCGAAATGATTGACGTTTTCATTTGTCGTGTTACTTCAAAAAAATGTTTTGTTTGCGTGAGTGTCTGCATCTTCTGTTGTATTTGCACTTGTTGTTGGATTTGTTGTAGTGCTTGGTTTATTCTGTTCATATCTAGATTGCACCTCACAACCTCCATCACCACCAGAAAATGATGTATTTATTACAACGGTACGAAATTACATTACAAAATTGCTTACATTATATTACATTACAAAATTGCTTTCAAGCTTACCAAAATTATTTTTATATTATCAAATCACCACAGCTTTATATGAAAACACGCATCAAACTGAGCATTAGTTCTACTAAGTATATGTCATTGAAAACAAATGCTAGGTATAACCGGTAGCGAATATACGACTAAAACGACCGTTCGCTTCCTGTCCACAGTAAAATAAAAACAAAACAATAACCAAAAAAAAAAAACGTGACCACAGATTGTAACTAACATTTTTACCCTTATTGTGCTTTATACAATCTGTGCCCGACAATTCATGTTTCGACATAAATCTCTTAAAATATTCATTAGGTGAAATGCAAGTCGTGCAGCGGCGTGGAGAATAATAAATATCTAGATCCGTATCACATTTGAATCTGTAGCAGTGCAGACATGCCTAGAATTAGATTAATGACAGATACTACCTATACTTATACCTACACTTTCGAATCGGAATGTACAGCGTTACCTAATGAGATTGAGATATGACCAGCGACCATCAGCGTCGCTTGATTGATTCGTTATGCCTTATCGCTTCTTAACGTTTGACATTTGTAACAATTAAGCGACATATCCACAAAAAAAATTGCAATATTATTTTGGTGCTATTTCTTACATGAAGGCTGTAGCACGCGCGCCAGTAGCAGCCACGGCATCACCTTAAAGACCGAAACGCAAAATGTTTAAATAACAATTACTGAACGATAGGATTGAGTACGCACCCTAGTACTGCCCCCTTCGAACCGTTTACATGTTCCACCAACTTCCAGTATTATTCCCTTGTACACTGTTAAAAGACAGATGCATTTCAAAAACGCTATGATAACCTAGTGATTCAGATTTAAGCCTTTCACTCCTTTGATCTGGAGTTCAAATCCGAGCACGCATCTCTGACATTAAAGCATACGTGACTTTGAAAAATACATATCATATTTACCTACTCGCTATAATAGTGAGGGAAAACATCTGGAGACAATCTGCCATCGTTATATTTCTTCATAATCTTCTTTAAGATTTGCCAAACCGCAGTTGGGCAGCTTGGTTGACTGTGGACTTCAAATTTTGATTATGGTAACAAACCTGTGTCCATCTGTAGATCAATAATGATTATAGGAAAGAAAATAGCTCATAAATATTAGTAGCATCACTGTGCTATCATTGAGTTGAAAGTTAAAAACATCGTGTCTGAGACGCACTGATAAGCAGACTGCATAAACTGAACATTTGAGACTGGGTTTAATAACTTATAAGTAATTAACAATAGATTCCGTGCTTCAAACCGTCGTGCTAATTGCGTTATTAAAGTAAGTCGAAATTTCACTCCAAGCAAAGCATTGCAAGAAAACAACTATTCGTTGAATTTTATCGTGAACTTGTTGAAAAATAGTACTTTTATTTTCTTACTTGATAGTTCCGGGAACTACAGACTGTGATACACAAACTGTCAATGTTTTTAGTTTTCACCGTAGGAACAATGTTCAGTGCAACCATTGTGCGATATTTGAAACCTGTAGCTCTGTATTGACTATAAAAGATTATAGGAAACAATTTGAACGTGTTAATCCATTCCTGGGAACATATTTCTAAGAATTCTCGCACGCTGACAAATCTAAGCATTAGTAGGCGCGGGCGCAACGACCGATAGGAGTCGAGAGCAGCCGAGATGTCCCGATTGGAGCCATTTTTCCTCCAAATTGCGCCCTTTGTTATGCAAAGCGCGCTCGCGCCGTGTGCGGTCACAATCGCTCGTTTGCCCCGCGCCCGTGTGACGGCTATCGCTGCATCGCGCTCACAATGCCACCGCTGACTGATTAGAATATTTCATCACTACTCCACTGCGCCCTCTGCTTTTAATTACCCTTTGCTGCGCTTGTGAGGTCATGGCGCAGCAAAAATATATAACAGCTAGTTTATGATACGAACAATAGATTTCTAGAAAATATTCAATTTGGGTCTTGTTCCAGATCTAATACGGATTAAAAAGTTAAGTTGGGGTTTATAAAATTACGAGAAAACGTCACGTGAAAGGGCTCACGCCATTTATATTAAATACTAGCTTTTGTCCGCGACTTCGTCCGCGCGGAATACTGACTTTGGGCAGCATTTTAATTTCCTAGGATACTTTT
>DWDX01003050.1:0-13863 GCA_018245675.1 Agara michaeli | reverse complement strand
TGTAGTACACCCCCACATTTCACCAGTTACGTTTAAGTCCCACAATGGAATAGGTGGTGAGCCTATTACCATGCACCAGGCACACATCCAGACTCTGAGTCACTACTAGAAATTCTAAATCAGAAAAATCCAACAGTACCCAACCCGGGATTTTAACCCAGGACCTCCCGATCGGCAGTCACGCTAGCAACCGCTCGACCAACGAGGCAGTGATGAATATGTAAATCCTTCAAAACTTACTTTGACTCAACTGTCTTCACAGTCTGCTTAGTCTTGAACTTCATATCGGCATACTGTGCAAGAATCTTGTCTATGTCGCTCCAGAGATACTTGCTCGCGCTTCTATAGAGCCAGGAAATAATCCCACATTTACAGTACTCGGTCATTACATTGACCAGGATTTTGATTGCAACGTGCGCGTCTAGAGCCGCATATTTGATTTGTCTGTCCGTCAAATTGTCCGCAGACCAATTGCTACAACGTATCTGCGATAAATTACAATGTATATAAATATATGGATGAAACTGACTGATCAAGACACAACCCTAATCGCTCGGTCTGAATTTGTACACAATCAAATTATAACTTCAGTTGCGTTCTGTAGGGTTGGCACTTTAAGTTAATTTTGATTAAATGTTATTTTTAAAGAAAACTATAATGTTTTGCGATGTTTTAGCAGGTGCCAGTTTTTTCTGTATTTCTCACGTACCCTCCACGTTTTATCCAGAGTGACACCCAACAAAGATTTGGCTAGGGCTGCCATGCCGCCGGCCTCGTAACCACACAGCTGCACCACGTGCCTGATGTCCAAGGTGGAACGGGTATACACCCCATAGTCTTCCGCTAAATACTGAGAGTCTCCTAATGGGGCCACACCAACCTTGTAGATACTTTCATCTTCTAGTAAATCCTGAAATTATCGTCATTCATTTGCAAAATGCTCATCATAAATGATAGACAGATTTATGAGTTGAGTGAGAATGTTAGTCCAAAGAGGCAGACCTAGGAGCATATACTTCGAGGAAATCAGTATATTAAGCACATAATGACAATTTTCAAATGAGCGATGATTCGGAATAACAGAAAAGGTGAAAGAAGGTTGCCAGGTCCATGGACGGTTGAAGCTTAATGTTCGCTGTTACCACACGCGTGTAAGATGTGGAATGAACTTTCATCTGAGGCTTTTCCGGAGCGCTATGACATGGAGCTCTTCAAGAAAGGCGTGAAGAGAGCTGTCTTTCAAAACTGCCAGCGCATTGGCGACTCCTCTGGTGTTACAAATGTCCATAGACGATCATGACCACATATCATCAGGACACCCGTCTGTCTGTTTGCAGTTTTTATTTAAAAAAAAAAACTTCTGCGGCTCCTTTGTTTCAGTAATAGGTCTGACAACATGTATGGGACTTGTGTATATTTTTATTACGTAAGCATTGAACATACTTTCCGACAAATATCAAGAATATAGTGTTAGACGAGCTCGAACCTTCAAAGACTGCGGTATATTTCCCATTTGACACACCCTGAACAGTCCACAGTAGCCATCGTAGCTGGACAGCTGGATTAGAGCCACGGGCTGCCTCTTGCCCTCTTCAGTAACCCACTCGCAATCAAATCCGATTGCCCTATATTCAGCACATCTCCTGAAATAAAGGTGCAATACAAAACTTTAGTTTCCCCAAGTGATAGATACGGTTACAATATGGACTGATATTGATAAAAATAATATGATTTAAATATAATGCTTGAAAGGCCACATATTGATTGCAAATTGATATTAGATTGTCTCCAAAACTAATTGTTTTGGAGGCACTATAAAATAATTGATAGTTAAAGTGGGCAGTAGAATAAGTAAGTTTGAGAACCTATGGTCTATTCAATATTGCATAAATCCAGCTATTATTGGATCAATGTATTAATGTTAAAAATATTGCTTAATAAATATATAGCATGTTGCTTCATGAACATCTGGATTAATATTTATCTTTTACACAAGGAAAACACTTTCCTTGTCATTTAGTGCATGACTCATAGCCATAAAATATTTTGCAAAAGATTACACAATGTTACACCATTGATAGATTGTTACAAAATTTTATCAAGAATATCAAGAATAGAATTATTTAAATAATAAATTGATTAATATGAATTAGAACTAGGTTGTAAAAACATAATTAAGTACCTAATGTAAGTAATTTACGTTGCAACAAATGTAGGTATTCGAATTTCAAAAATGTGGCATTGTTTTGTCCAATAATATTTTGAACCAAGACTAGTAATAAAACCGAGTCATGAATTATTAATATGTATTTATTTGCGTATTTTATAAAATATCAAGTGTGTATATTTTGTATATTAAGCTAAAGGTGTTTCGATGTTTAAAACTGAAAATTATTCTTGTACTGACCTCCTTAATTCTTCGACAACAGCATCACAAGTATCTTCTGTCTTAATTATTTCAATGTTAAGATAACTGAAATCCTTTGTACCACAGTGTTCAGCATATTTTTTCTTTAGAAACACATAAGTTACACCGGCACATCCAACAGCTAAAGCAGAAGTCAACCCGATTTTCAACTTTGTATTCACCATTTTTATCGGTACAGTTAGGAAAAATTAATGAAATGGTCTTTTAATTATCTCTTGTCAAGTTCTACAACAGTCAAATGCATGAATGATACACTTATATTGAAATTCTGAAACAATATATACTATGACCAAAGTATTGTTTCGTTTTAATAACTCAGATGGGTTTTCAATTTACTCAACAGTCTTCCCGTCAACAATGAGGTAACGATTATTAATTTATTACACTGTATTAATTAGATCAATTTTATCTTTTGTTGAAATAAAATTATGTGTTAATAAAAAATATGATTTCAAATAACAGGCGAAATTATTAAACCTGCCCTGTCAATTCGGCTTTAAGAAGTACTCAAACACTAGTCATAGATAAGTGGTATATAAGATGTGTTTAGAATGGTGTGCTTTCGTTATCATCTATCTATCTATATGTCGTAGCCAAATCTTAGAACTGATCATTTCATGATATTTTCGACGATCTCATTAAATGGTTGCATTTTATGAAATGGCCAAATAAAACTAAAGCGGAATGTTTATCAGCCATATCTGGCCAGAGCGTAGCATGATGTAGCCAGAACTTCTATCGTCTATTTCATGAAATGCAACTTGATATATGGTCGAAAATTTTATGAAATGATCGATTCTGTAATCTGGCTACGACATATGTATAATCTATATAAGACCATAGAATATTTGTATCGTTGTATAAACGAGTCAATTCACAACACAGCCAAATATTTATTATATTTAATTATAATACATTTATGATCACACAATATTGATGCAAACAAACACCTTTTTAATTGAATTGTAATAAATTATAAAAATGTACTTGTATTCTCAAAAAAAATATTGTGATGATTGTACAGAATATAAATATCTGTGACATATTAAATACATCATGTCAAACTATGACAATAGAAAAGCTGCCAAAAAAATAATAAACTGGCATCAATGTGTACTTTTCTTATATCCCTATATACGGTTTATATTAAGAAATTAACGTTGTTTGTTTTCCATGGCTCGAGATAGAAGTACTGAGCGGCGGCGGTCTCGTTCAAGAGAGCGGCGTGACAGAGATCGTCACGAAGAACGCGAGTCGCATCGCGACAAAACCAAACGACGCGAAAGGTCACGAAGCCCCCGAAAAGAGCGAGAGCGTTCACGGAGTCCACGGAAGGATAAAGAACGAAGTCCAACTAGAAAAGAACGTGCGCGATCCCGTAGTCCAAAGAAGTCACGCGATGGTAAAGAAAAAGAGACGAGGGAAAAAGACAGACGACACGAAGATAAAGATAAAAATAAAAGTAAGAAAGAAGAGGAGAAACATGAATCAGAAGAAACTTTAGACAAGAAAGAAGAACCTAAACAAGTCAAACGCGAGCCGTTATCATTAGAAGAGCTTCTGGCGAAGAAAAAAGCTGAAGAGGAAGCTAGAAGTAAACCAGTATTCTTGACTAAGGAACAGCGAGCAGCATTAGCATTAGAGCGACGTCGTGAACAAGTAGAAGCCATCAAGGCTAATATTGAAAGACCCACTGTTCCAACTATTGACCTTACTGGTACAAAGAAAGATGATGAAAAGAAACACAGGGAAGAAAGGGAAAAGGAACGAGAAAAAGAACGTGAGAGAGAAAAAGAGCGAGAGAGGGAGAGGGAAAGGAAATACGAAGAGAGAAAGTCTGCTGCAGAACGGAGAGAAGACAAAATAAATAAAATTGATGATTACAGCAAGAGTAAAGATAAGGAAAGGGAAGAAGAAGCAATAAAGGCCCGTTATTTGGGCATTGTAAAAAAGAAACGCCGGGTGCGAAGATTGAATGACCGGAAATTTGTCTTTGATTGGGATGCGTCAGAGGATACATCAAATGATTATAATTCTTTATATAAAGAGAGGCATCAAGTTCAATTTTTTGGTCGTGGACATATAGCAGGTATTGATATCAAGTCTCAAAAGAAAGATTACAGTAAATTTTATGGGAATCTATTAGAAAAAAGGAGGACTGAGCTTGAGAAGGAACAAGAGAAGTTGAGGTTAAAGAAAGTTAAAAAGAAGGAGGACAAACAGAAGTGGGATGATAGACATTGGTCTGAAAAAGATCAGGATGAAATGACTGAAAGAGATTGGAGGATCTTTAGGGAGGATTATAACATTACTATAAAGGGTGGTAAGATCCCCAATCCCATCCGTTCATGGAAGGAAGCTGGCTTCCATCATGATATAATGGAAATTATTACTAAAGTTGGCTATAAAAGCCCAACACCTATTCAAAGGCAAGCCATTCCAATTGGTTTGCAGAACAGAGACATTATTGGTGTTGCTGAAACTGGTTCTGGTAAGACATTGGCATTTCTCATTCCTTTGCTCACTTGGATCCAGTCATTGCCAAAGAGTGAGCGTATGGAGGATGCTGATCAAGGCCCTTATGCTATTATATTGGCGCCAACACGTGAATTGGCCCAGCAAATTGAGGAGGAGACAAATAAATTTGGTATACCACTCGGTATAACATCTGTTGTTGTTGTGGGTGGTCTCTCGAGGGAAGAACAAGGTTTCAAACTTAGGTTGGGATGTGAAATTGTCATAGCTACTCCAGGTCGTCTTATTGACGTGCTGGAGAACAGATACCTGGTGCTCAATCGTTGTACATATGTGGTTCTCGACGAGGCCGATCGTATGATAGACATGGGTTTTGAGCCCGATGTGCAAAAAATTCTAGAATACATGCCAGTATCAAACATCAAACCCGATTCCGATGCGGCCGAAGACGCGTCCGTTTTGTTGGCCAATTATAACACCAAGAAGAAGTACAGACAAACTGTGATGTTCACGGCGACTATGCCGCCGGCAGTGGAGCGCCTGGCCAGGAGTTATTTGCGGAGACCGGCGATTGTATACATCGGATCGGTTGGTAAACCGGTGGACAGAACCGAACAGGTAGTCTACATGATCGGCGAAAACGAAAAACGCAGGAAACTCACGGAAATATTACAGAGAGGCGTTGAGCCGCCGATTATCATTTTCGTCAATCAAAAGAAGGGAGCCGATGTCCTGGCGAAGGGCCTGGAGAAACTTGGATTCAACGCTTGCACCTTGCATGGTGGAAAAGGACAGGAGCAGCGTGACTTTGCATTGGCCAGTCTCAAAAATGGCTCGAAAGACATTCTGGTGGCGACAGATGTTGCTGGTCGTGGTATAGATATCAAGGATGTAAGTATTGTAATCAACTACGATATGGCAAAGACAATAGAGGACTATACACATCGTATCGGACGTACAGGACGTGCGGGCAAAACGGGTAAAGCCATATCCTTCGTCACCAAGGAGGATTCTACTTTATTCTATGACCTGAAGCAAGTTTTGCTTCAGAGTTCTGTATCTACATGTCCTCCTGAACTCATGAATCATCCGGAGGCTCAACATAAGCCTGGCACTGTGGTCACCAAGAAACGTCGAGAGGAAATGATATTTGCTTAGTCGGATAGTGCCTTGAGTGAGATCATAAATAAAATTAATTTGATTAGAAAGTATTTTATTTAACATATTACTTGTCACACTGATGGTACAATAAATATATTTCTAACGCGATTTTCTACAGCATCGTTAAGATTTCAGGTTAGTGGCGCTGAAAAATAAATAACACTATTAGCATTGTTTTTCATGTTTTATAGAAACATTACACTTATGTTAACATCATTATTTAATCTACATCTATTCTAAATTATGTGCTTTCGTAAATCTTACAATGAAAACTAGAGAGTACTCTGTTGTGTCTACTTTGGAAATGCAAAAAATGAAATTACGTGGAGAGGAATTGTGTAAAAAATTTTTTTTAAATCTCCTCTCTTGTCTACATTTCACAATCAGCTTGTTACCTACAACTAAATCTTACACACAATATGTATGTGGCATTTTATGTATTACACAATGATTTGATTTTGGCGAATTACACGAAAGTCTTGTGTATTAAATTACAAATGGATAAGAACTATAGCAAAGTATTAAGTATTTCAACTTGATACACAGTTTAAATTCTATATACTGTCATGATCTTTAGCACCAGTAGCACCATTACTAATACCATTTAACCTACCACCAAATAATTATAGCCAATTAAGATATCGTTAAGGTCAAAAATTACATCTATGTATGTTATGTCTCACTCACTTCCGACTTGGTGCACTATAGGTCATATCCTGAAAGCGACATACAAAGAAAATTAAAGCGTATTCTGCACATGTGCGTCAGTACTTTTTGATATAAAGAGTAAAATGAAGCAGGCTAATCACAAACCGTTGCAACTGCACACACACACACAACAAAAGATTTAGTTTAGTCACACAAATCAAACGATGTGACATTTTAGCAATGCAAAAGATTTTTATTCTGCATGTTTTTTACATTGCAAATAAAATGGAATTTATATTTCTCAAATAAACCATGTCAGCAGAATATGTATTTTTTTGTCATTGAATTACATGTTAAGTCAAGAACTAGCTATGAAAAGCTATAGGAAAAAGCAAGACAACATGCAAAACAAAACACAACAAAGCTAAAAACATAACACACACAGTGAAACCAGAGGCAACATCAAAACCCAAGCATTTGCATGCAAATTTGTACCTAATCCGCTTTGTCTGAAGCTTTAGAATCAACTGCCTCTTTGGTTGGTGGCGGCATCACTGCCTGTTTGACTGACGAAGCTAAGGATACCGATAGCTCGACAAACTCTGAGAAGCTTTTCGGTAAGGACAACTCAGGGAATTTCACCTCCAGTTGGGGATCGCCAGGTTTCACTAAAAATATGTCAGGTAGCTCAAAAATAAATTACACTGTATATGTCTTTTCATATACCTATCAATCTTTAGCAGTAGATGACAAGTAAATGGACACAATATAATGTAACTTTCAGCTAGCATATCAAGAACACACAATGATTTATAAAGCCAATCTCTTATCCCTTATAGCTTTGCTCTTTGCTCTTATCCCTTAGCTGCATTCTGACATCAATCGTACAACTGGAATATGCATACATGCCAGTACATTGCTGTAGAATAAAAATTAATATTACCTCCATAAAGGAAATTATAAGCAATGTTTATATATTGCTTTGCGAATGCACCATTGGTTTTGGCCAGCTCCTTGGTCTCTTCAGGGAAGCAAATGCCTCCCATAACTGTCGTACCCACACCAGCATAGAACAGCCTCTGCAAAACATTATCAATTCAATCTCGAATTACAAATTTACTATTTTTCGAACTCTTCCTATCTAAACAGGTTCTAAACATATTCTTCAACATATTTACTTTATAATTCTGGTGGGGAATTAATGCTTCTGTGTCAATAGAAATAGTGCATTCCACATTTCTACACTGAGCTATAGTAGTATTGTAAATGATAAACATTCATATTACCCTAATAATACCTCCTCGAAGGCCAAAAATAAACCCTGTCAAGCCACCCATAGCCACTGCACCATACCGGACATCCTTATTCTCTTCCTCCCGTAGGTATTGAACAACCCCTGAAAGAGTGATTATTAATTAACAATATGAATTAGAAGATGAAAAGTGTTATTTTATACACAATAATGTGTTGATAAATTTGAAAAAAACAACAAAAACGTGGTATTTATTTAAAATTTTTGGAAATGTATACAATGAACTGATATGCACGATATCTGATATTGCTACTGATTGCAAAACTCCAATATCTGCAACCAATCACAAATACAGATGACATCTATTTGTTATCAGCCATCAAAGGCAGTTACTCCTATTTACAAGGGATAAGACATTGATGAACAAAGGCTTTTATTAATTATTTGTGCCTACTGTGTGGCAACAGAAATACATAGTTGTAACACTGACAATTGTAATCATAATTTGGTTCTTAAAATTTTTGCAAGGGTAACATTTTATATAAATGTCATTTGATTATGAACAACACTTAATATGCCAAGTTTTTTTTTAAACATTAATATTGAGATAATCTCTATTCATGTTCAAATTTAAAAATAATAAAAGTATATATGTAAACACTATTAATGAGATTGAAGAACTTACATGAACTTCTATCCTCTAGTTCACCATATTTCTCCAGGACACTGCTTTTCATTGAGTCAGTGTAAGCCCAAACAGATTGCAGTTGTTCTCTCACTGCACTCACTGGTGGCTGCAGCAATGACTTGAGGTAGCTGGATTTGCTTTCCTTTGCTTGTGCTTCTAGGAACCTGCAAACAATGCGGTTGAACATTTGATTTGTTTTTAGAGCTCAGTAATTACCAATTTATCAAATGTCAGTACTGTTAAGCAACAGTTTCACATTATTTGGATTAAGTGATCTGCAGAGAATGATGAACATATATGAAAACATTCAAAAACCCTTATAAATAGTGTTCTTATTCTTAGAATGGTCTAAATTGAAAAAAATAACCTAATAAAAAACGATTATCATCATCATCACTATACGAAAAATATAAGACACTGTTAGTAATTCTTCGACTGTTTTGCAGTCACGTAAACAAATAATAATTTCTTTAAGTACATACTCTCCATAGTCTGCATGTGGTGCTTCATAAATTGGCAGATCGGATGGTCGCATTGGGGGAGGCTTCGCCGGATCGTTTGGAATGGGGGTCGCTGCTTTTATCGTTGGTACTAAAGCTACTAGGCCAGAGCCTATCACCACCTTTCGGAGCATCTGTGAACAAAAACATTTTTTTATAAGCACCACGATGAGTAACAATTTCAAAAATATTAAAGAGTAGAGGTTACCTCGGGAGAGATGTAAGAATCCCTTAATTACATAAATATTAGAGACCGAGCCAGTCAAGGTCCCGCAAATCAGCTGCTCAAATGACAACTGTCAGATTTATTGACATTACGTAAGTACACAGCGTACACAAAACTGTTAGAATATATAAATAATTTTATCAATGCTTTATAAAGTTTCTAGCCTTAACATTAACATACTATTCTAAAAGTAGTTACATTAGATTTTCTTGATGAAGAACGGAATCTTAATTTATATATGTAGTGAGAAAACAGTCATACCAGTTGTTGTATTGAATATATGCATTTATACCTTCAAATATATTTATTAGCTGAATAATTAAATTAACAATAGTGATATTATTTATCAAACTGTTAGCAATTGGTATTTATTGGGTTGTGATTATATTGTCAATGTCAAAGTTGTCACATCTTGTGGTATGTTCATCGTTCTGTCATTTAGTAATTATTTCTTCTGTCAAGTGCACGAAATTTTCTTTCATTGTCTTCATCTCCGCTGTATTTGTATTCAGAATTTGGTGTAATTTTCTGTTTTCTAATCTAAGTGAAAGAAAAACATTATTAAAAGTGGTGTTCTCGGTTTATAAAAAAAATATAAAAACTTACGTCGATCGAAATTCTAAATTTGAAAATCTTGTAGGACGACATATTTTTTGTTAGAGAAATTCTGACAAATATAATCGCGATTGTGAGTACGATTTGAATACAGCAGTTATATTGTTTTGCTTATAATTAAATTTGAATAGCTGTTTATAATTTTCAATAAGTATAATGTCGGGAGTGCGTGTCGGCCGCGTGCCAAAGCGTAACAAGAGCAGCAAACGCGCGAAAACACGGTCAGGTAAGCGGCGCCCGCATGGAGGTGCTTCGCGGCCGCAGTCGCTGACTGACCGCGGGTTGGATTGCTTGGATATTCTAGAGTAGATGCTTGTTTGAATTGAACCTCATTTTTCTGAGCTCTGACAAATGGAATGCTACTTGTTTTCGAATTTTGAACAAATTATTATTTTCATCTAAAATCCTGATCGATATCTTCGAACTTCAACACTTGCTATCTGCTTAGAGCTAGCAACTTAATTGTGATAGAGGCCTTTAGTTGTTCTGTCAGGAGTCATCTATATAACAGACAAAATATAATTCCACTCTATTCCATTACGCTATGGAATCTTAATTGTCCAGTTGATAACTGAAGTCATCATTTCAACCTTGAAACTAATTTAAATCATTCATTTACAATTGATCAAGATTAATAGTAAACAGTCATATTCATGAGATGATGTGATGACGAATAAAAAAAATGTCACTGTGTATGAAGATTTTTTTTGCTCTTTTACAAAAAAAAAACAAACTGAATAAAAGAAAGTGTTTTGAGCCGATATTGAGTCTGAAAACAAACAGTAGAATCATATATTTTTAGAAATTTAATTATCTATTAAAAATGGATCCCTGGATTTTCAGCAATTAAATATAACAATCAATAAGATTCATAGTGATCATGATTTAAATAGAGGTAAAATGCTATGAATTACAATGGTAGTACATTTTAAAATTGAGTTCTTCCAAGATTGGCTTCAATACTTAGAAAAAATAATATTTGCATCCAAAATTTTTAATCAAAGTAAAGTAAATGAAAAGTCAAGCTAAGTTCCAGTTCTGTCTTCATAAGGGACATGACGTAATGCTATAATAATGATAATTTTTTATGCCTCCAATGATCTGTAACTATTTAGTTTTGGATGGGAATGATAAAAGATTCGTGATGTAAAAAGAAAGATGTTTTTTTGATATCATTGTTCTAGATATTTGGCGATATTCTATATGTTATTTGAATATCTATTACAGATGAATCAAATATAAGTATTCATTATTGTGCTGAAAATAAATAGTTTTTGATGGTGTCGCATTCCATTTGCGGAGCTCAGCAACATTTTCCTTTGGACATCATTCACATGAAAACCACACGGTGGTCACTGAACTAACGTAGGTTTGTTTTACTAACAAAGTGACTTGCATTGATTCAGGATTTTAAGGTGCATGATGAGATTAGAGTGATGATCATGTAACTCCAGCCGGAGGCGCCAAGGTACTGAGGCCGAAGATATCTGGGTATGAAATGGTACATCCCCATTATTTCTTTTATTTATCACAAACACATTTGCATTGTTCCATCATTTACCCGTTTTTTTTTCATCCCTTTTTTTGGTTCCCTGCTGGACCAGGTCTCCTCTCATAGCGAGAGGGTTTTAGGCCGTAGTCTGTTCATAGTCCGTTCATTATGCATGTGTTTATTTGTATAGTCTCACTCGAGGCATAGCGAGTGTGTAATCTCGAGTGCTTGGTCTTGGCACATGTATCTAAAGGCGTAATTCACGTGTATGACGCTCGTACAACAGAACGATGACGTAATTACAAAAGACATAAATTGACATTTTGATGACACAAATTCCCCCTACCAAATTACTTTCTGTAGAAAAAAAATATGGGATTATTTTTACAGTACTTTTAAAAAATTACATGAAAGTTTAAGTTGGTTTATGAAATGGCTTTTGTTTAATTTCTATTGGTGGTTAATTGATGATTCGTTATTGGTGATAAACTGACATACGTAAACATGTTACGTTATTTTCAATGAAAGTGAAATGTTCAATTAAATTATGTAAAAATCCAATTATATTTTCACCTCTCAACTTTGAAATGTTTCTCCTTAAAAACTTGCGCGAAATGTGATTACGTCTCGTCCGTTCGACGAGCCATAGATAATAATTAGTAGCCAGCTCGATGGCAACGACAGACAAGACAAGACAATATCGCGACGCTATCGCAAGCCACCGAGTGCTGATATACCACAAATTAAATAAATAATACGATAAAGCAAATGTAATGGACAAGATAACGTTATCTCTCGCGAGTTGTCAATGGATATTGTTCATACTCGTGTACATTCGCATCGGGCTTAGGCTCTCGATAACAGAGTTTAGAAATGCGAAGTCACAATTGCGAGGTCTCTATCTTTGGTGTAACACGTTTGGCTATTTGCATTCATGTCCGCCTTTTGTTAGACTTTTAGTATTGTTTGGACTTCGCGCTCATTAACGTTAATGAATGATATTTTAAAAAAAACAATGTGATTGGTTGTAACCCAACATGACCAACTTGATATGTCGCCGATTTCGGTTTTTGTATTTTCTATTCAGGCAACACTATTAGCTATGTGCAAATCTGTCAATGTATGTATGTGACGTTAATCGCTTACGATCAGTTTGCTCGTTTTCTTCGTTGTCTTTGGAATAATAAAAGAACATAGACGGTTCTGGCTTTCGTGATTAGATCAACGCACGACTGACAGTTAAATCGCTCGTTCGAATTTTAAAACCAAAATGTCCAATAGTGTCGCGGCTGACGGTCGCGACGTACTATCGTACACTTGCATACATCGCGACATAAAAATAGATACATAACCTTTGTGTATTCGAGATAAAGGCCCAAAATATTGATTGAGAATAGCGTTTATAGGGGTGTCGGGTAAATTGCGCTATGCATGCTTGTTTCATCGTAATTGTTGGATAGTTTTTTTCCAGTCAAATACAATGTCAAGAGATACGTTTAGGTACCATTAGGGGCATAATACCGTACGTCTATATGTTTCATTGTATACATTATATCTCATTGTATTCATTACAATAACAGGTTTTTAACGTCTTCACTTGGAGCGCTCGTCTGTTTCCGCCGCCTCTTTTATGTTCCTCGTTGTTTTCTGATATCTCTTTGTTTCATGCAAAAAAAAAATCTAATTAAAAACTCCTAAAAGTATTTTTGGTATATACAGCAGTTCCGTAAAGATATGATACATTCATTACTTTAATTAGATGAATTTGTATTAAGATCCTTAATGTTCCCAGTTTAAGTACTATAGGAGATTTACAAGTACTTACCGAGTTTTGACTCCGGAATGTCATTAAGGATCCGGTAGGCTTCTGTGATTAATAGGTCCTAAGATATTAATTTTATTAATAATAATAACATCGAATTCTGTGGCTGTGTATGGAATATTATTTTAGTCTCTTTTATAAATGTGCGTGTTAACTTTGCTGTAGCTCACGACTTTTTCATCAGCTGGTGTAGAGGAAGGTGTTTCAGTATTGTATACCCAGATAGCACCTTTGTACAGCTGTTGACGTCAAATCTTCTGTGTCGTTTCCATAACTAGAACGAAGCTATATGTCATATAAAGTTTATATCTTATTCGAGAACTTGGTGAGATCATCGTTGCGCTATTGAAAATGTAGAGACGATATACCAATCATTTTCCATTGTTACGTGCGTTAAAATATGATGCCGATCATGAGTAATACGTATTGTTCCGTTGCTGGTCCTAGTTTGGAGGAAAGAAAAACACTTTAAACATTTGTCGTTAACGCTAACGCCTTCAACGTCAGGCGTCATTTCGCTGCGTTGTTGTGTAAAATGTATAATTAATCATCTACC
>DWDX01003049.1:0-13864 GCA_018245675.1 Agara michaeli | reverse complement strand
CATTTAATCAAATTGTTTTTTATATGTGAAGTGTCCTCGTGTAGGTTATACGTTCATTCGAAGCGTGATATGCTTACATATTAAACGTACGTACCATAACAGTGAAGAAAAAGACAATTAGTATACGTAATAATTTTATACCTTGTAAGTTGCTAGTTTCACAGTTAAAATCCAATGAAGATGGACCTGGATTTCGATTATGGAGACTTGGCAGAAAATGAGGAATTTGTAAACAACTGTGAGGATCTCAAGGAGAATTTAATTAAGCTTCAGAAAATCTTTGACAAATTGCTGCCACTCAAGGCTCAATACGATAAAATGTGTCTTCCGGCGCAAATTGAGCTGGATCTGTTTTTCGCTTTCGCACTAAACTCGTTTCATTGGGTCTATTTACGATTAGAGGGCATTGATCCGACCACTCATCCGGTGAAAGACGAGCTGCAGAGGATAAAGGCGGCGATGCAGAAGTGGCAAGACTATCAAACCCGCGACAATCGACCGAAGGTTAACATGGAAGCAGCGAAGCGCTTTATTAAAAGCGGTCTGTACGATAGATACCGAAGTGGTGAGCCGCCTAACAAGAAAATGCTATTAAGTAAAGATGAATGAATTTGTGTCAATTTTGAATTTCCTTAAGACTGAGCTTATTGTTGAGAAATTTTCGCTTTAATTGTGATTCACGTGTTTTCTATATACACACATATATATATACATACATACAGTCATCTTGTCTTCCATCGGTTACGATATGGACAAACTTCTTTTGTTTCATCAACTTCATCAAAGTCATGTTTATTGTTATTATTATTTGAAAACGTAAGGAAATATATAATGTTTGTTATAGTTAACACTGTATATCAACTGAGTGTAATTTTAAACCTGTAAATTGTCTCTATTCATTAGTGTGTTAATGCTCTCTAAAAGCAGATTTAAATGATATCAGCGCTGTTTTCCGCTCAATTCCAAACATATCTTGTAACTTCGGAATCTTGAAAAACTCTCTTAGTTTGTCATTTCATCTGAAAATTAGACTATGCTATAATCAGATGTACTTTTAGCATGAATTACATTTGGTTCTTTTCATTGGTCAAAACTACTTTTGTTGCAGAAACAGTTTGAATTGTAAAATTAACATGAATATGTACAATAAAGTTACACACATATGCACATATTATTGTGATATTTGATTCATAAATAAATCTTTACACAAAATTTAAAATCTGTTAAATTAAGCTTTCTGATTGTATACAGGCTGTTTTACATATATGCGAGTCCATGTGATGTATGTGCTGTTTAACTGGTGTTTGATGTCATTTAAGCTAACACTCAATGTCTTACTCTTGTTATGGATCTATCAATAACTGATATATAAATGTTAATATAACTGAAGTCACCTAGTTTTTAGCCAATCATACAGTTTTTGGGGACAATAAGTAGTTACTCAGAGTAATTGTTGCATATTGTGTTCAAATTATTCATTATATCATAACTTTGTAAAGGTGAGAAAGTATATTGGGCTTTTAAAGGTTATCATTGTTATTTTTGCACTTGCGATATATTCAATAAACAATCTTAAAATAATTTGAAGCTTTGGGATATTTGAGTTCCAGCTGTAACAACACTAGCTATGTTATCAAATTCCTGACCTCCAGATAATGAAGAACGGATTGAACATTACTTGCCACAACATTGATATATAATCAATGCCTATTTAATATCATGAATCATGATGAATGAGGAGAACACATAGCGATTATAAGAGCAATGTGATTATGTTTTCAAGGTTATCATGTACGCAATTTAACTAAAGACATTGTTAAAGTCAGCTCCTAGGGAGCATGTGTACAGTATGCACAATATCAATGCAATGGTTGTTGCTACTTCATAATTTCCTTGGCACCCTGTTGTCATTACCAAATCAGTCTGAAATACTATGCAGAAAAAAACTATACATCTGAACATTACTGAACTTTTGAGATTACTAATTGCCCGAAGGTCTTATCCCTTCCCTGACTTTTATAAGCAGAATTTGGATAACACGCATATGGGTCACTTGTTGGTAAATTGGTCATTGTCACTTATACAACAATAGAAGACTTACAAAGCATTGTCAACATTGAATTTGCGCTCATTTTGCGTCATTTCTGAAGAGTTCAATGTGATAGCGCTCATGGAATACCTAAAAGTGAATCATGTGCATATTTAACATGAGTTGATAAGATGAGCTAAGGACCAAACAATTGAGGCCCCTTATCAATCCAGTTGATGAGAATGGAACCTCTTAAAGCTGTGCAAGTTTATTAGATTTTTGATGCTAATAATGTTGACTCATTTTTATTATGTACTACTACTATATAACAACTAACTTTGGATTTTTGCCTAGTATGTTACCAAGGACATTGTAAACAGTGGGAAAAATAAAACAGACCGGGTTTCGATTATATTCTTTAAACACAATCAAATCAAATGCAAAATTGGCTGGCCGTGGCTTTAGACGCGCGGATAGCTGCAATGGCGGCTGGGCTTTAATTGGCGGGAAACCGGCTGACGTCACATCCGTTTATTATGTTTGATGTTGTATCCAAAAGATTTTATAAGCTGAGCATTGGATTAACATTAAAATACACGAGATTTCTAAGCTTTAATGCTCATCAATTGAATTGTAATCTATTCAAGATAATCGCAATGAAGGTAATGGATATGGATGTTAATTAGCATATCTAATAAATTATGTGAACACCGCCATATAGATATGGATATTAATATTCCATCTATTGGACATTAAACATAACATCATATTGATATGGGTAGTTACAGGTTGCTAAGACTAGTATCAGACTGTTATAATTCAACTGTTATGTAGGTAGTTTACTAGATCTGTATCTAACACTCTTCACTCACCATATATATTATTTGCTAATGATAACTTGTGGTTTTTGTTATAGCTTAGGTAAAATACCATTGTTATAGCTTATATTTATGTAAACATTAATAATTGTTATGTCTATAACGATGATAAGGTGTTATGGTTGTGTATTATGTTATCATTGTCATATTAGTAATTAATGATGTATGAAATTATTATACTTATTAACAAATTTTTTGAACGTAAGTATGCTATTTTATAGTACATAGCAGGTGGTTGCATGGCAGGAAAAAATTGCGAAATTCAATATATGTATATTTTCTGGGTTTGATTGGAAAATTGTGAAAACCGGCATATATTTGTATGCACTATTTTTGCTTTTTTTTGCCTATGCCGTTAATAAAATTTATGTAAGTTATACCATACTGGGTTAAATTCCGTTATGTTAATTTAATTTTAAGCTGCTCTATTTTGTTTAGTACGAATTTATTTTTCGCTCTCACCACCGAATCGAAGTAGTCTTTGTGCTACTTTGGCAAGAACATTTACAGCGTGTAATAAAGTCGGACAGTAAGAAAATGTAGTTTTAACTACTCAATAACAATATATATGTATGTTCACATTGTATCGTGAGGAAAATAATCTCTCATTATTTTCCTAGTCATCATAGAACATGGAAAAGTGAATTATGTTTTTACATTTTTACATTTACATTATGTTTATCTATCGTACAGGTAGTAAAAGTATCTAAACAAAGAATTTCCTAAAAGTGTTTATTAACTTTCTGTAGACCCAGTTAAAGCCATGGCGTTTTGCCACATATGTAGTAAAAAAGAGGTATGCTTATTTATATATGTTCTACAAATTCTGAAAATTATTTTGATCATAAATACTTTTTAAAGTTTTTAAACTAGTGCTTTAGCATGACATATCACGGTCTTAACATAGACAAATTTTCATGTTCTAGCACCTACTAACTTTCCTTTTGGTAACAAAAACTTTTTTTTTTAAATTCTTAATAGCTAAGTGTTCGGCTATCTCGCCTGATGGTATATCATCATGGTAAATTGTAGGTGGTATATTGTAAATGGTTATTAACGGTAGCGGAAGGAGGTTATGGCCAAATGTTAGCCTATTTCGAATTTGAAAAAAAAAAACAAGTATTACCCATTTGTATTCATGTATATTACCTGAGAACTAAGCACTGTTAATGAAAGTCATATATTTAATTAAACTTTTTATAACTTATTTTACAATATATTTTTGTCAATAAAACAATTTATATTGTTACATAATATCTTTTATTCAGACATAAAAAAAAGATTGTGTCAAACGTTAAAATATTTCACAGACATAGGAATGTTCGAGATAAAACGAAAATAGTAATTGCATTAATACAAGACGAAAGCATTACACAAGAAAATTTATATCCCAATTCAAAATGTTGGCAACATTAATGAGTTTGATATGATGAAAATCGCTTGTTATATCATAAATAATACCATATCACATGTAAAAATTGTAAAGTCAAGCTTTATAAGTACTTACCACAAATACCATAATTTAATAAATAATTGTTTCTATAGTCTACATTTTTTCATATTAATGGCACAATACACTTATGTAAATAAAAAAAATATTTATCAGTCACCATAAAAGTGCAATATTTATAAGTATATTGTAAATGTAGAAATTAAATGTAATTGTAGCCTTTATTTAATTTCTTTAACCGACATCTAAATTTATAAAACTGTCTTACATAGCCAAAATAGCGTTACAAAAATACAAGTACCATTTGCTCAAAACGGCTGTAATAAATAATGTACCGTAACTAACCACAACATCAATTGTTCAGATGAAATATTCGACTTAGATTCAAAGCTCCACTTGTAAAACTAGTCCTGCTGCAGAAATATTGTCACCGGCACCGGCAGTTAGCTGTGCTTCTGTGCAAATCAGTACAGGAGCCACACATATCTCTACATCATCCCCATCCACCACCTCATTCCAGCATGCCACTGGTTTTGTTGGCTCAAAGAACACCCGACTATTATTATCGTTGTCTGTTGTTGTTGAAAAACTATCATCCAACAACAGTTTGGCTTTTTGAAGTTCAATATTCATGCTATCGCACACATATCTATGTGCTGTTAACGATGCTTTGGCTGCAGCAGCTTCTGTTCTCTTCCAATCGGAGTTTTTCACCGTCAAGATTGCTTGATAAGCCAATGTGTGAACGTGTATTCTGGTAATTTTTCTAACACCTCCGTGCTCTTTGTTTTTCTGTCTAATAAGCTGGAATACATTGCGCATTTGGTCCAAAGCAGTGGCGATTCTTGGATTTGAATCCGCTACAACCACAACCTTCCCTCTTTCAAGAATGCTGTTCAGATTGGAGAGTTCTTGTTCATTCATGCCAACAGAATCGACATACGGCAACACCTTCGTTGTGAGGTGTTGAAGCAGCTCCAGATCTACGTAGCTAGCCATCTCAAAATGTGCTAGAGTAGTTTTAGGTAGCGATAAGATTTGTTCCTTCACCAAGTCCAGTCTTTCAGCTCTCAAATCTGTAAGAGGAAACGATAAAATATTTGCATACTACAGAAAATACTACATTATGATGTCAGAGCAATATTGCATTTTAAAAAACAAGATATGTGGGATCTCTATTGATATTATGAAATGTAAAATAAAATTCTTATCACTCAAGTAGTGATGTCTTTAAAACTACCACAGTAGGAATAATATATCAGCAAATTACCTCTGCCATCCTGCTTAAATGGGAAATTATCCATCATCTGCAATCCACTAATGACTAATAAGTGTGGATGAAAAGTGTGCAGGTGTTCCCCGAGCTTCTCTAGGGAAGTAAGTAGAGGGTTGTTTTCATCATTGTGCATTATGTATCTGTTAGCTCTGGGTGCCTTGTAAACACCGAACTTTGCATCAGCCTTATATTCCAATATCATATGGACATCATCTCTTATATTATCATCATCTTCATTACCAACTATAGTAATACCTTTTGGCAGTTCACTTTTTAGTTTTTCACTCATTTTAGCAGCCAACAGGACTTTCCAACCCTCTGTGTAGAATCTTTTAGCCATAAGCGGTGCATTACCTCCGATAGCCCATCTAGTATCTTCTATTCCTGTAGCCTTTGCTACTAATTCATCATATAGGTCACTGTTGGACATGTATCGCCTGGAAACACAATATTTAGATATATTGCAAAAGAAGTCATTTTTCTGGTACTGCCACAAATGTTAATATTTAAAGAGTTACACAGACATGGCGGTACGAGAAAAGTATGCAGAGAATAAATTACCTATTACACTAAGTAAAGGACCACTGACAATTACTATTCTTAGGTTAACTAAAATATAATAAATAATTACTCTTCATTTATGTAGAAAAAGAAATGCAATATTCAGTTTAAATCATTTCATACCTACGGTTTAAATTTATTCATGTCACCGTAACCTAATTAGTATACAAATTGTAAGTAGAATGACAATGACAGTTCTGACTGTGCACATTCGTTTTGTAGTCAGATTTCTAAATCACTTACTCGGCTGCTGCTCCATGTTTGAAAAAATACGTAAAACTCTTTAAAAACTCTTCCATGTTTGCAATTTCGTTAAAATGTTCCGGGTTTCCTTTCAACTCCCGGTAGTCCAGAAGGGATGTTGCGTTCACAAATAGGTCCTGACATGCGCCATACCCAAGGGCCACTTTAGGCTGCATACTTCCCTTACCGACCTTATTGTCGCTCTCCAACACGAGCAGATGCTCTTTCACCGACGACAATCTCAAGTCTCCCAATTCATTTTTACGATAATAAACCGCATAAAATACTGCACAAAAAGACAAAACTGTACCCAACTTAACCGAACCGCTAGCCATTTCTATGTAATTATCTTATGATGAATGATTATAAACTGGAATGCATAGATGAAAGTACTTTTTAAGATATCCACGTCACCTCATTTTTATAACAGTGTGTAAATATTAAGTTAGATTAACAATAACGAATCACAAGCAGTCATCAGCGGATCAGCCGACTCATTGGATTCATTCAATGTCAGAATTGACAGCCGCAATGTGGCACCCGGCACCACAGATAATAAATATTTAAAAGCCTGGTATCCTCTTCAACATTCGGATACGCACAAACTCATATCTTCGGAAGTCGCTACTATTTTTCATTGCAATATTTAAAATTCTTAATACACTACAGATATAGAACAGGTACATCTAATACCTATGTTATTATTGTATTGTACTGTTAAAATAATTGAATCGAACTGAATAATGTACTCGACGAAAATGTAATGTAACTGGGTGTTTTATTTTCATTTTGCTGAAACGATTGATTTCAACTAATTTAGACTTCAGAAAAACCCTAACAGCAATTATAAACAGAAAACTCTGCAAGAAATAGTTCACTTTCTTAATTATAATTATTTTATTAGATAAAGAAACACAATAATTTTATGTTAGCAATGTACTTCAACATTTAATTCTAGTTACTTCCTCAATATATTTTATGATTCACATTGATCGTAAGACCTATTGAGATATTTTCACGCCAATATACATCAGTCGTCTAAGTATTCAAAAGGTTCTGGAGGTTCAGGCTCCTTTTCTTCCTCGGTCTTCGGACCGAATGCTGCTACAGGCTCGACAAGAACTTGTTCTCCATCTCCAGAATGATTCAACATCACAATGCCCCCAATTGTAATATCTTTTAAGGGACTAAATCCAGACCCATCTACAATGATAATGTTCTTCAATTGCTGCCTCATTATTCTAGCAGGATTGTTGAGAATTTCAAAGTTGGGCTCGGGTTCTTTCTTCTCTTTTGTTTCTTTTTCAGCTTCACCATCCTTTTCTTCCTTTTTGCCATCTTTTGATGTTCCAGGGTCTTTATCAGACTTTCCATGAACAGTTATATTTGGATTAGGAGATTTAGTTGGTTTCTTTTCTTCCTCATCGACATCCATCTTCGATGTCAGTGCTGATAGAACACTACTTGCTGATCCTTCGGTGCCATGAGCTCGTCTACGCGCTCTAGCCGCAGCAATACTCAGGACTGCAGTAGTGACTCGTGACGCGCTTTCCTCGCGTTTCTTTTCTTCCAGCGGGGCTGGGTAAGCGTAAAGTGACGGCTTTGAGTTAGATTTGATATCTAGCTGAGGCATCTTCAAATCAGAGTTCAGAGCTATAATGCAAGTTGGCGTGAATGCCAGTGACAGACAATGCGCCAGCGGGAACCAATACCAATACTGTGTAAAGACCAGCATGCCAACAACGGCAAGCATATTCATGTGCCCAGTTCTGTTTTGAAGAGAAACTGTAACGTTTCTTCCACCGGCATCAATGATGCCCTGGGCTAATATAGCGCCGAATTTTGCCATAACATCTTCGTGCTTGTTCGAGATGACCTGAGCGTACAGTTGACGGAAGTATGTTACTTTAGGGCAAAGAGTTTCAGTGTGTTGAATCAAAATCATAGCGGAAGCGATTAGGGCTCCTTGTCTTACAAAATTAACTGGATCAAACTTGACCATAGGCTCCAACAGACCGATTGCCTCGCGATTTCCTGTCCCGGCGCAAGCTATACCAAGTGCCATCGCGGCACCATAACGGACATGGGGATTGTACGATTCGGCCAGTAAAGAAACCACAGATGGGCACTGTTCAGGAGTTCTGAACAATAAAAATCCCAGAGCCGTAACAGCTGCGCGTCGTACGTCGTCGTTGACATCGGAAACGGCGACATGAAGCAACGTACGGATGGAATCGTTATTACCAGTACCGCAGTACGCAGTAGCGATGGTGTAACAACCAGCGCGCCGCAACAATGGATCCTTGTCTCTCAATAATTGCTGAACAAGCACATCGGCTTCCTCTAGTCTACCATACATTGTGAAAGCAATACCGACAGCTAGACCTCGCAATATTTTCTCGTGTTGTGTCTCTTGGGCGTAAGCGACCATATCTTCAATTGCAGCTGCATGTCTAGATCCCAACATGACCATTCCCATTGCAATACCGGCCGCTTCGCCTGTAACTGCATCGTCTTGATACAAGTTAAATTTGAGTTGCTCATAAACATCCTGTCTGTGGGTACCCATTGCGGCCAAACCTAGACCTAAGCACCCGCCATGGCGCACCATCTCATTTTGAGCATCTTTTAACTGGGTTAGAAGATAGTCAATGATGTTGGCGCCATGGTTGGCATGAATTAAACCTAGTGCGTATAAGCCACCTCCCTCAGAGTAACCAGATGATGGTCCTGCTTCCTTTGGCAAGTAAGATTGCATGAGAGCCAAGGATTCGTTTTCGTGGCCCCTGTGTATAACACCCAATGAAGCTGTAACTGTCAACTTTGCCCAATTAGTGGCCCTCGCAAGCCACTCTAAATTGTCCCTTAGGAATTGATCACTGGTTGTTCCTGCATGCATAAAAGCATTAGCGATAACTGTTGCAGTGTGACATATTGAAACCCTAATTGCATCTTTAGTATTCTTCAAGATAAGCATGTCTGCATGATTAGATCTAATCAAGAATTGTAGCTGGAGTCCTATCGAAACTTCACCCCCTAGGATTGATACCAACTTTTCCACTCTCTTTTGATGCTCCTTTTCCTCATCATTGAGACTTTCAATATCTCTTTCAGGTTTCTTGGTTTCTTCGGGAGCAGGGGCAGCTTGGTCTACTTCCATAGAAGACTCTGGGAAAGGTCCACCTTGAGGTTGCGGTTTTCCACCCAAGGCACTTGGTATTGGTGCTGTTATTCTTAGAGCTTGCAAAACTCTTCCCAAGAATTGCTGTGTCGCCGAGTCATACAAGTCAAAGGCAATTTGGTATGCCATGAGGACTGATTCTTGAGGTCCATGGGTTAATTTATCTAGAATCTCGGCGACTGACAAGGGGTCTTCGAGGAATATAAGACATTGACACATGTTAACATAATCTGGGATGTTGAGGCCCCTGTAAAGGCCCACTAAAGACCTCAATACAGTACTACGGAAGCCCCGGTTTTGAAGAAGGCTCATCGCAACTGTGAAGGCATACATTAGCATTCCTGAAACAAAAAGAATATTAATCTTATTTATGAGCAAAACCATTGAATTATTCGTTAATAATAGTGACACCATTCAGTATTGGAGACCAAGACCTATTCTGTATAGCTGAAAAATATAGAAAAAAACCCATTTTGTAGTCCTTATAACAATTTATAATATCTGCTGTGCAAAGTTCTGTTACCATTATAACTATTATGATCATTATATGATGAATGTTCAAAACGCATATCAGCTTTATAAAGAGATATTTAATACTTGGTGCTCTATGCCTACCCATTTAGGGTTCCGGAGTGATGGTCCACAGATCTGCTGATTGATAAACAACTTATCAAATAATCTTTTCACGGGCAGCCACACTAGGGATCTACACTGTTGTGTTATAAATAAACTGCAAGCTAGGTGTAAAATGGCTATTCTTTATTGCTGGGTTGTAATATTCAGTGACTGAAATTTAGAATATCTTTTTACACCAGATCCCTTGCAGGCTAGACAAAGTACCAACACCCAAATGCAGCTATGCTTGTAGGCCTGTTATTATAAATACTTAAATGAAATGTAACCAAATAGTAATGATGATATATCAATTGATTGTATAATACTTATTACTTTGTACTTATTACATTGTATACTTAGTAGATGCTTAAAAACAAAGAACACAAAACTTTCATACCTTGAATGTCATCAGATTTCATAATGGATTCTTCAAAGATGTCCATGCGGCGGGTCTCCAGCGCCAGACCCAACGCCTGCCTGTACTGGCCGTCCTCTAGACATCGCTGGAACATGCGGTTCACAATAGCTTCCAGACGTGGATCAATAGATTCTGATGAGTGATCGATGAACAAGGCCTTTCGCTTTTCAGTGTAGAAGTCGATAGCCTTAGCAATGGTCGTGTCAACATATTCGTTTCTTGCATTCACGTCGAACAAATCACCAGCACCCAGTGCGTACGTCAATGAGTCCTCAAAGGCACCCAAGTGATAGTATACCTTACTGGCGACTAATGCAGCAAGCTGATGTTGTGAAAAAACTTTATCTTCGTGCAAAATTTCAATCTTCTCGATCGATTCAGAAATCTCCGGCCAGAACTCGTCGACGATGTTGTCCAGCCTCTTCAAAGCAAACTCCTTCACTTCATGCATAGGCTCATCCAGCAGGGATATAATCCCCGCGGCCGATGTGATATTCATGTTTTATTAATTAAATTTCTTTTAACTGAAATGAAATATTCACCGACGATTTATATCACAAATTATCTTTGTTAAACTAGTACAAATCTCAATTCGGAGTTCACGATGATATGCCAAATTCGTTTAGTACTATTGTCCATGAGCAAACTCAAGTATGTTCGGCAATAAAATATATCCTTTCCTTTCTAGAAAATGGCCCAATCCACACAAAGCTTTATCTGCCAAACTAACAGTGATTGGCTGAAATATCTATTACCATATAAAATGTTGTAATTAAAACCATACGTAACTCTATAATCCATAATGAAAAGAGTACGTTCAAAATATAAACAAAGATGATATTTAAATTGTTTAATTCAATTACTCATGTATTAAATAGTTTATAATTGTTTCTATGCTATAAACCATTAGTAATTTATTGAATCGCCGTAAAAAAAAATTGGTAATAAAAGTTTATTCAATGATAAAACAGACTAATATTTTCAGGATCTTGAATGTCACGTGTCCCAATTGTCAAGCTACAGAGTTGTGAGTTGTCATTTTTGTGTCAGGAAAGACGAAGTTCGCAGCAACGTAGTACGAAACACCTGCGAAATATTGCTCTAGTTAATTATCTTAATAAAACTTATTAAAATGCTGGATTTATTTAGCATCTTCAGCAAAGGAGGGATTGTGCTATGGTGCTTCCAGAGCACGAGTGAGATTTTTTCACCCTCTGTGAATGCGTTGATACGAAGTGTTATTTTACAAGTAAGTTCTTTGCCAAATAGAAGCCCTTGATGCCCTTATAATTCGGATTAGCGAAACTGAACGTGGCAGTGTGCTTTATAGGCCTCTTAATCTTGCATTATAGTATCCTAACCATTCATAAAAGCGTATAAAAATGTCTAAACAGTGTGAATCTACAAACATATGTTTTGTTATTTTCGCAAATTTCAGGAGCGTTCTGGAAATAATTCGTTTAACCACAACGCGTTAACACTTCAGTACAAGCTAGACAATGAGTTCGAGCTGGTGTTTGTTGTGGCGTACCAGCGCATCTTGCAGTTGTCATATGTGGACAAGTTCCTCAATGACGTGCATCTGGAATTCAGGGATAAGTACAAGAACGAGCTGCAAAGCGGCCGGTATATCACAGATTTCGACTTCAAGACATCATTTGATAACATACTGAAACAGTCTGAACAGTGGGGTATGTATTTTTTAGTATAGTTGGCACATACAAATACGTCTTATGAGATGAAAGTATTCTATTTTGTATAGGCCTACAGTAATTGTCATTTTTATGGACAATTCCACATTTTGTTTCTAAACTTTTTAATAATACTCTTACTGATTAAATGTAGGTATAAGATTTTAACACATTAATGTGTTTTAATTATAGGATATTAATCATTTTTCTGTAATCATTAGCCTACCGTGGGCTATAAGCCTTCCTTAACAATCCATCACACCATGCTTAGTTTTGACCGAGCATCCGTTTGCAAACTTACAAAGATACAAGCATTATATCTATAATTTATTACATGTATTGATAAAAAAAAAAATTTATTGTCTTTAGCTAAGTCGCAAGCTAAAATTCCAAAACAAATGAGGACTTTTGAGGACTCGCTCAAGTCTAAGAAAACTGTAGCATCTATGATTGAGAGGAAGGGAGAGGAGAAGTGCAAAAAGTCAGGTAAATTATGTAATTTTTTAACTGAAACACTGTTTGCTTCTTTAATGACATTAGCGAGTGATGTAATGTGGATTAATGATTATAAAGGTTGATGCACAGATTTTTAAACCACTTTGAAGGCCTTCAATGTAATACAATTATTACCTACGATTTACAAGCATTACCCATTGCCCAATATGCCCTGAAAAGCATTGAAATGTCGTCTACGATAAGATTGTTTTAACTGTAGTAATATTGGCTTAAATGCGTTACTACAGTTTTGTCTGTAGGCTTATGATAGATTATATTATTTTGTTGATATTGAAAGCTAATGTGTCATATATTAGGCCTCTTGAACATGTACCTTAGCAGAAGTATGAGTATCATATGTATATCTATTCTAATGGCAAAGTTCACTTGCCCACTTGTTGATTTAGCTTACGGTTATGCTAATGACAAATCAAATATTATTTACAGTGAAAATAGTGGAAACTAAGAATGTGCCCAATGGCGAGGAGGATCCGGAAGTGGAAGATGACATGTATGCAGCCAACCGTGCCAAACTGGCGCAAAAGCTAGCCGGCAAGGGCAAGAAGGAGGCTAAGTGAGTATATTTAGAATGAAGGAAAGTAAGAAACACTTCATTCATAGACTTAGTATACCACATAATAAAATAATAAGTAAAACAAACATAATAAAAAAAGTAAAAAGCAACAATTTATGTAAAAAAACAAGACAACTATGATACGAGATTGAAGAAATAAAAACAAAACAAACAAAAAATGATGGTGATTCGAATACGTACGTAACATCACGCCTGTAATCCCCTAATGGGTAGGTGGTGATTCGAATAATAATAGAAAATAAAAACCACTAATAAGATCCGTGCTGTGCGTCGTATTACAAAGCAGACCAAGCTCAGCTCGTATTTCTGTTACTTTGTTTTTAACATTACACTTCTTTTGCATCGCACTGCTCGGCACCGGTCTCCCCTGTAATTGCAATAATCCTGTAAGCTTACTCCGCAACACCCCTGTGTGTATTTGGGGTTTTCACA
>DWDX01003048.1:0-13866 GCA_018245675.1 Agara michaeli | reverse complement strand
GCAGAAGCGGGCAAACGGGTTTGACCCGGGTGCCGGGGGTTAAGACGGGTGCCCTCCCGACCCCCGGATACCGGGCCGGATAACGGGCCCCGGCCCGTACCGCGCCCCCCCCCCCCCCCCCGCAGGCGGCTACCTGCTGGAGGCGTCGGCACATTAATCACATCCCGTCACCCGCCGTAAATCATACACCGGAGAGCACTTCATAATTTGAAACCACTCTTCGATGCATTCTTACAGCACCGGGTACAAGCGCCTGCTCTGCGGACAACGGGTTTTCTTTCCAGTTCTCTTTTTGAAATTGAAAAGGATTTCTTTTCAATTGGAATACTTTTAACGAAATAAAAAAAGGAATTCAAACGTACATTATTATTGAAACCCAGTATTAGTATTTAAAGTTAGTAATTAAATTTTCAATATGATGCGTTTCATACCTACCGCATTATTTACTTATTTTAAAATTATTTTGTCAAATTGAACTCTATCATAACCGGTTATTTTTAAAGTAAAGTAAAGTAGTCGATTAAAACGTGTTCTCCGCGGAGAGACAACAAGTATTGCGCGTCACTCTCCAGCCTTTCGACCGTCTCCATCAAGATCACATCGATCCGATGCTCTCTTTGAACTGAATGAAGGACAAACAGACGAACACAATTTAGCATTTATAATATTACACTACGGATATTGTACTTATATCGATATTTAAATTACGCTCAGATGTAGAAAAGATAAATGTACTCATTACATAAATATTTATCCTGGCCGGGAATCGAACTCGAAGCCTCTAAGTCAGCGCTCAGCATTGCTAACCACTAGACCGGGCGGACGCTCGAGCCAACACGGCCGGTAGCGCTAGTGCCATACGCGTCGAACTATATCTTACGTATTTGCGGTAGGTTACAATTAATCGAGACTGCAGTTATTAAAATTCACTTCGCCCATTTGGTACATTAGATTCAGGTGTTGTGTTGCCTATGATGTCTCCGCTGTGCATTTAATGTGGTCCTCCGACTCGGGTTCGGCGAGTGTCTCCAGCTACATGCGATATAAAAATATGTAAGTTTATGTGCAGAACGTGTCATTTCCATAATATGAATCTTTTGGAAGTTCGTTAGCTGCAGAGCTTTTTACCGCTGTTTGAGCGGAGATGTGAGCGCGCCGCCGCTTATCTCTTTGTACATTCTGTGTGTGTGTGTGTGTGTGTGTGTGTGTGTACATCATCACTGAATTTGAAATGAAATAAAGCGATAGCGAAACATAGATCTAGGTCAGTGTTTTTTGGGGTGTGTTGTATAAATATGATGTTGCAAGTACTAATGGAATACCCCTATTATATCCGTTTTGGCCTGATATCAGAACAGAGAAATATGTACAAACAAACCGAAAAATGTAACAAATCGATATTTATAAAACGTAACTTTACTTAATTTACTTCCTTTTTAATGTTCCGAGGTGTAATCAGTAGGTACCTAGTGACCATATCACTATGTCTCTGTGGCCATCCCATCGCTGGACGGGAGCCCGAGCGAGTCCGTACGATGCTAGAACAATTAAAGCCAATTCTTTCCGCGCTCCAAAAACGTTTCGTATAATTCGAAAGTCCAAACATTTCAATTAATCAGAAAATGAATGAAAAATGATATCGCGTTAAGAAGTTTAATTAACAATTTCTAATTAAAGTTTGGAGCTGAAGCCGCGCGACGCAGCCGAAGTCAATTATTCCCCGACGGCTGGTCGCGGCCGCTCCGTGATGTCACTGTCGCAGCGGGGCCGGAGCGAGCCGACCGGTGAGCCCTGCCAGTCAGATCGAACCGCATCTGACGTATCGGCCGCACTACTTTGCGACGATGTGAAAAGTTATAATGGTCGGGGACAGTAAAAAATTGACGAGCGACGCGTGCGCTCGTAAAAACTAAGCCGTTATCTCTCGCGCGGCTTAATAGCGCAACTTCGAGGAATTAATTCGCTATGAAAAATGACCACAAAAACCGTGAGCCGTAACAACGGACGCGCGGTTATTGTTCCTACTGATTTACGTCGCGGCGGTTAGCCGACGGCGGGCGGGCGGCGGGCGGGGCGGGAGCAAATACACATTGATGGAATACATGTGAGCCAGTAGCATTACTTGGGTAACCACTTCACCGAGTGTTGGAGCCACTCAGACTTCCAGTACGGAAGTCATATTATAATTTTTTATGCTCGTTTAGTAGGTAATGTTGAAATGTCCTTCTTCTCCGATTTCATTTAATTTCGTTCGTTTCTGTCTACTGTTACAATATGTACATTCACTGTGGTTAATGTCTCTACGGCAAACAAATGACGACAACGACTCACGGAGTCCCAATGTATTATTATCGTTGTTGTCACGGGCCAGTCGTGGGCGCAGACATACATATTCCTCAACTTATATCAAAATAACCTCGCGCATAAGGTCGTTGAAACAAATTTAATTTATTTTTGTTTCAATCGAGTGGCTCTAAAACCAATTTTTTAAACTAATTTAATTCGGTTTAGATACTTAGAATTAATTTCTAATCAAATCGCAAATACAATGAAGACAATGGAGTCCTCTATACTCAAAGTTCGAAGTGAAATTTGTAGAGGGCGCCCCGACGGCCCGCGGTCTGCTCCGGATGCGGCCGGACTCGGGGGCCCTCGACGTGAGCCTTCACTGGACGTTGGAGTTATAATACTCGGGGCTACTCGACAGCTCCAGTAACATAATGACACACTCGATCGTATAACATTACGTGGACTAAACGTCTCTACTCACGCACGTTTGATACAGCCGAACTTGTAGGAGGTTTTTTGATAAATGATGAGTATCGTGCTATGAAACGCATGCTATGGCAGGTAATCGTATACTTATTCACATAGTTTAGTATGGTGTATGGTGTAGGTACTATCTAGTGACGGGCCAACAATGATAACTACAAATATCTATATTGGGACGTATTCGTAAACAATGAAACTAAGAACAACTCGTAAATGTGCGGTTGGAAGTGGACGCTTGTAAGAACCATTCAAACAGCCTTCGAAGTGTGCGACTTGTCGCGATCTGAACGAGTTGTCCAAACTGTCTGCTCTCGTGGAACCCTTCCACGCCGCCGCGCCGTCGCTCAGATCCGAGCCCGGTTACGATTTGTTTATTTATTTATATTATTTTTTTACTTCTAATATTATTTATGTGACAGTTGGAAATACGAGTGAGTCCACACGAGCCTTTATTCTATTGCCCGTTGTTGACTTATTTTTCAGTATCGGTTATTTTGACCTATACCTACCTACTAAAAACCTTCAGTTTCGTGTTCTACGTTTGTCGGTCGGTTATTAAAGATGCCACGAACTCGTCTCACATTCGCGCCCGTGTTTTTTCCGTTTTTATTACAATTCTTTAGCGTCCCGGTTTGACACCCGTCGGGACTCATCGGAAACAAGCCGATTCGTTCCAGTTCAAACGTCCGCCGCTGGCTTATCCCAATTATCTCTTTGTCCAAGCCATTCTCGTCCGCGACGCTCCTCGGAGATTTCATTGTTCCGTCTCGAGTGGGCTCCGCCTCGACGAGTTAATACTTAGTTTATTATCTTTAATGCCGTGCAATCGTTCAGTAGCCGCGTGCTGCGTATCAATATAATAGAGTGTAAAATGTTATCAATGAAATTAATGTTTATAAAAGAGCACCATAATATAAATCAGATCGTTTGGTTGAAGTGCGTGGTCTGTACTGTACTGGGCCGCGGTGCGGTTGTATTGTGGGAGAATCCTCTCGGTGCCATGAAAGTATTAAATCTAACAGAAAGAGCCCTTGGCTAGTGATTCACTAGTTACGAATACCTAAGTGTAGTGTTTCTGCTCAACACGGCAGCGATAGCAACCGTTTGAACCTCAGTATTGTTCTGGCGTGTAGCTCCGACTTTACAAACTAATGTGCGTTTTATACTCGTAACTTAAAATTCAAATATCAATTGTTATACCGCTGAAGGGAAAACCTCGCCAAGAAACCGGCACACCTTATAGATGTTATTAAGCATATAATACACCAGCTTTGCCCGCGGCTTCGCCCGCCTGGAAATTAGTGTGTCACAAAGTTTTTCCTGCGTAAATAACGACCCCGCGGGAATTATAGGATAAAAGTAGCCTATATGTTACTCCACGATTAATTAATCGATTATTTACAAATCGATTTAATTGAAAGAGAGAAAAACCGATCATTGAGTATTCGATTTTTTCCACTCCAAGTGAATGCCTCTCTACTCACGCGAGCATCCCGGAGCCGCTTTCCCGCGTGCTTTCCATTCTATACGTGATTTTTCGTTGCGGGTAATTTTAAATCTATGATATCTCCTAAAGTATTTATTATACTTATGCACTGTAAATGCCAAAGGTGACTATTATATTTATTTTGATAAGGATTAGTACCAAATTCGAGAAAGTACAGTAACAATAACCCGATGAATTTAAATTTAAATGAAATATATTAAAATGGTTACTGTGGCTCCATCTTAAGAGATAAACATATACCGTCGTGATCTTTTTTATAGGTTTTTTGTGGACAATATTTTTGTACAACTTTGTTTTTATGTATCTTTTAAGGTTAAGTCAGCGCACGCCATGTAAGCATCCAGGAAGCTCATTTGCGACAATGTTTTCGTAAAACAATGAAAAACTATCATCCCAAGACCCTCAAGTATCTCTATATGAAATTTCATCACAATCGGTTCAGCGTGTCACAGACAGACTGACAGACGGACGGACAGACAGACAGACAGACAGAGTTACTTTCGTTTTTATAATATTAGTATGGATAGTATAGATAAAATAAAAACTAAAATTTGTAAACAAAATATTTCCTCTAAAATGTTCTTTTGGGGCGCGGTTCCCAAAACACTGGCGGCGTTCCCGCGCTGTATAGTGTTATTAAAATATTTTTCTCATCAGGGTTATATATGTGCAATATCCGCAACCAACGATCAGTTAATGCAATGCCATTGCTGGGACATTTAGGTGGTATATATTTCAATGTTCTACTCGGAGGCTCAAGGTTCATTCGCTACGACGACTAAAGAAAACATAATGAAACCCTGTGTCAAATAATGAGAGGAAATCCGTGTCTCAGCAGGGAACGAATGAGTGGAGAGATCGTCTCCGTTTGTAACGCCAGGACCCGCGAGCGTCGCAGAAGTGATAAAATTATGCTAACAGAGCTCGGTCGGTGACCCGCATCCGACGAACGTTGAAATCGACGACACCATTATCATAAAAAATCCGCAGCTAGCGTTCAATATGCTTCCCATATCGGTGGAACGTCCTCCATATGTATGACTTCCCGGTACCCAGATACAAAGAGCGTTCTGATTTTCTATCGGAATCAATCGGCCGCCAGCCGCTGCTCCGAGCTACGTCACTAATAGAACTATCTATTGGATTTTTGTCACGAGCAAATTGAAAGCTTGCTTACATGTACTACATCTGCGTAAAAAGAGCAGTCAAACGAAATGCCAACGGTACGACACTTTATATGAACAATTTTGTTAGATTATTTATTAGACCGGACTGTTGGCGCTGTATGTCGCGCTTGTGCAGTCGTTGTCGGTCGGTTGAACTCGGTTGTAGGTTCGACCCCCACCGGACAACTATCGGTGTAATGAACGCGACTATTTGTTTCGTGCCCGGGCGCTATAATATTCCGTATATATTTGTGTATCATATTGTATACTCAATGTTTATCAGTAGTCTGCTCACCGTCGGACCAGCGCGGCGCGGGGACACATCGGGAGCAGGTAGCCGTGTATGAAATGTGCTAGGATATTATCACTGTTCATTCTCTATATCATATGCGTGATAAATAACCGTTATAAGGCCAGTTGTTATGGTCGCACTCGTACACCTAAATAAGAAATGGATGAAAATATAGAGAAGAGAAGGGATATCGTGTAATATTGTATCGTTAGCCATAAACCGCACCAGCTGACACTAAACACACAATCCGCGGCCCGCCGCCCGCTCCGAGCGCCCATCGAACGTTACGGCCACTTTTGTACTTCAAGAAAATATCTCTTGTTAGTTGTAGTGCTATATTGCAGGCGACCTGAGATCGTTTATAAGAAACTTATGAGATTTTGGAATGGTTTTTGTCAATGTTTACATCGCATAGCTGAGCGAACATTGCGGATAAGTGTATAGCGATGTTTTCCTGGACCGTCACAGCCCGCGATATGAAATCTAAAAATGAACACAGTTATTATATATCTAGTCGCCTCTAAACCCACTTTTAACTGTTGTTATGTAGAAAGCAGGCTCACATCAAACGAAAATTATGTTGTATGAAAAACTATATTAAGTCGGCTCTCAAAGGGAACGATATTACATTATTGTCGCTCTATCGGCGGGCGACACGCGCGTCCTTCGCTTTTACAGCGCTCAGATTAATTTTACTGCAAAGGAAAATACCTTTACACGGTCATTTCTTACGCCCGTCGAGCTCCAACGAAATAAACTTTAAAGCTTTATAATAAAGTAGAAATTGGTACACTCCCGCACTCAACCCTCAACGTGCTATTGTCGTAAAGAACAATAATTTGGGCGTTTCAACTGACGATTACCCTAGGATCGTATCGGTGTCCGATTTATAAGATTTTATAATTACAGTTCTGGTAACGGCTTTCAGTAAACCGCTTGGCGATATTCTAAAGTTAATAAATTTACAAAATTGAATTTCGACTGTGGATCGTGTGAAGGATATACGCGATGTACTGTAAATATTATAGTATTTCTAACAAAAGGGATGAAGCTCGTAGCTCGTAATATATATCTGTTTGGTGTTTTCCCTTGTTTTATGTTGATTGGCGGCCGCTTCGCAAACTCGCGAAGGCGGAGAGAGTTATGTAAGTTTAATGGTTCCAAGTTTAATAAGAACAGCTTTAAGTTACACCATAATTTATCGGAGACTTATTATGAAGAGTGAGCGGCCATGGCGGCGGGAGCGCGTCTGTCGTTTGCGGGCCGTCCGTTGCGGCGCTAGTGGACGGGCTGTATCTGAGCGATGTCTACTCATAAACGAATAACATCTCACACGTGTGTACCGGTGATATTTGCGTTATCGTTGCTTGTAACTGTTTCATGTGAACGTGTTGAAAATATGACTTTTCTGCACTTTGATAACTTTTCATGTAAATAAGGGACTTTTAAAGATTTGATATCGCCGGCCCGGCCGGGCCCGCGCCGCGTCACCTCGCGGTTGATGTAATCGCGCTTTCAACGGTTAGGTTTCGGTAATCTCCCCTTAAACTTGAACACTAGAACTTCAGAAATGAAACAGTATAAGAATGATTAAAGATATATCGCTTGCTCGTCTTAAGACTTTGATTAATTTTACTTTCTGTATTGTTATGAACTTTGCGAGAGAAGCGGTGCTCTTTAGTTTTCTTTGGAAATTCTCTCACGGATTTGGAGTAGCTACTGAAAGTGGAGATACAATTCTATTACTTCACAAAGTTTAATTCTACGTCAGATAACATTATTAAGGTGTAAACTTTTATATATACATATATTTGGTACTTTTTAATCAGGTACAGTTTGTTTAAAAGGCTCTTTGGAATTTTTCAAAAATATTTTCATATTATCTTCTTTGCTCTAATAATAGTCACACTCGGTCTAAATCAACTCGACACACATTTATTGCTTTGCCTTATAGATACACTCATAGGGTTTCGATCAATATTAGTATTACTATAGTAGTTCTGGAGGGTCAGCGGTCGATCTTAGAAAAATTATGGAAGGAAGGTCCGGAAGCATTTTATTAATAAAATAAACCAATAGTCTCATTACCATCTATAATAATAACTATAAGTTGTAATTAAAGTAACCGTTCTTAACAGTTATATACCCACAGTACTGCCTTTTATGTATTCCGTCTGCACTGCAGGTTGTCCATGCCCGGCGACCGCTTCCCGCAGCGGGACGGAACGGTTCGTCAACTCTTTTCTGCCACAAACGGCCACAGCTCGGAACTGCCCGCTGTCGTCTATTTTTCCCGATATGTTAAATTTAGAATGATACAAGACAAGAGATGTGCAGTTTCCAGGCAGGCGCGCTGCGGACTCGTAGTTAAAACGAGCGTGTTGCAAAATAAAAAAATGCTTATTTGTGTTCTGTTGCTTATGTCCGCGGGCCGCGCCCCCAATTATGACCGTTGCCTGCTCGTTTAACACTTTTTTCAAATAAAAAAATACCACGAGACGCGACACCAATAACACTAATTCCGAAACCAGCGGACATTGTAATGGCTCGCGTCACGTCGTGTCGCACAGAGCCCGCACGCCACGCGCCGAGCGGCCGCGTGCCGGCGCGCGATGTTGTGGCTTCACATGTCGCTGATGTTTCATTCTCGGGACAATTTACACGTGGCATTATTTGAAGTTAACTAAACGGGATAGCGCAAGTGGACTGTAGAGTGAAAGGAATTTGATTTCGAGTTACTTTTGCTACTCGTTCAAGAACATCCGTACGGGGTGCATCAAATGAAACTACCATCGGCTGACGAAAATAATTAAAGGCCTTATAAATTAAATTACATAGAAATTATGTAAGAGTGTGAAGAACCACAAGAGCTAGAAGAAACTCATACAATACCGTGGTGTGCACCCGCTGGTTGTAATGAAAGAAGGTCATCGGTCCCAATAGTTTGTTTCAGTATGAAACGTAGCCGAAATCGACAAATGGGCTTGGTGTATCAATCATATTTGCGCATGTTTCTACGACACAATTAATTATGCGGTTTCGTCCCGCGCCCGCCCGTCTCCGCCCGCGCCCGCCCGCCGTCACCGACGACGATGCAATTCTCTCCTGTCTGCCGGGTAATTGGGTGACAGGAGCAGCTACACGCATATGAAACTTTGTTTTCGTATATTCCTTACTAGATGTTCATCCGACTCCGCCCTGAAATTCCCGTATGTAACGGACTTGACGTAACTGTAGTTCAATTAGAAATGCAATAATACAATTTAGTTCGTTTCAAAATTAATTATTATTTCATACATATGTATGTAATGCACAATGGCATTTTTGATTAAAGATACTGGAATTCAAATGACTGTTAGTTATAATAGCGAAGTGTGAGTATAGCTACGGATACACTGCTGAAGTTAAGCGCAGATTACTAAGTTTAGTTTCACTGAAAGTTCAAGTAGAAATTAGCGGGGTTGTTAAATTTATTCAAAAGCGTTGCGATCTTTGTGACGGTCCTTTGAAGTCCTAGTAAAATTGGAACTTTGGACTTTATGAAAAATCTATAAAATTGAATCGTAGTGATATTCCACGGTCCAGTTTCTCTGTTCGTGTTAATGTTGGATACCTGCGCTACACCACTGGCACTCCATACGCGTGTAGGCCGTACTGGGCAATGGCAGTCTCCAGGCGGCCGACCGTCCGACTGTTACGTTTACATTTTACAAACTGAAACATTCCGGCAAACATTGAATCTCTATTCCCATTGTATTTACGACAGCATGTAATCAGTCACGGAACCTTAGCCCCGCTCCCCTGTGATCCCTTGTTATTAGAGTACGTAAGGAAGCCCCCCGAGAGTCGCTTGGATGACTTACGTGCGACGTATGTACGGAAAGATGTTACAAAAACATTTTTATTAGGTGTTCTATTTCTACTTGTTCAGCCAAAATTGCAATGATTTTATATGTTTTTGGTGAGTTATTCATTTGCAGTGGCCGTGCAAATATAAGCTGGATTTGAACTCAGATTTTTCGTTCGCGAGGTACGAAATTGCTAACAAAATATCATATTTCGAATTATATAACCTGTTGTAGGAAAGCCATTGTCAAAGTACAAAGCGACTTGCATCTTGCAAGCTTTTATAATATCAGGTTTCCTTCGACCATTGTGTCCAAGACGCGTGTGTAGCGACAACGTAGAGGGCTACGAGACTACGCGCTACGCCGTTAAAGCGGTTAGTGCTACAGGGTTTGAACGGACGCAATAACATTTATGTTGTTTAAGAAATTGTTCATATATTCGTATTTTCTTAGTATTATTTTACTCTAATAGCGAAAACTAAATTGTCAATTCAGTATATTATGAAGTTTTGAGGTCTCGACTGCTGTTGGAAAAGCGTCTTATGTATTGTAGGGCTACTGTTAATATATTCAAGAAAATTAAATGTGTTAAGTGATAAGCGATCTTGATGTGTTACTTGCAAATCGTCCTCAGGGGGCTCTGGAGGCAATGCTGAGCTGACGTCGAATAGCTTTCATTAAAACTGATTGAAGCCGTTACATTATTGTGCCGCACATTTCCTACGGATTCAGAACAAAGCGACGCAAAGAAGCTCTGTAACGTCAAATTACTTACGTTAATATTCTGAGCTTCAATTATTTTACGAAAAAAGGTGAAATCATATTAGAATGTACAAGGATTTTAATTACTCTTCGTGAACTGCGAGGCAGGAAAGTTAATTTCGGTTTTGGGTCGTTAATTCGTCATTTCGCATCTACATTTCGAGATCGGGTACTTGAACGCGAAACTGTTACTCTAAATGCGCTTAAACGTTAATTAAATCACAGTGTTTCTTTAATGCCTTTTCCTCCGCTCGTTCCTATATATATCACAAAGTGAGAACATTTAGAAACCAATTAAGGAGAACAGCATCGTACAACTACAAACTTTCCAAGTGTATTATTGCAACTCTGAACTCTTTTTCCAGCGTTTATTTTCTGTTATGACGGGCTTTAAAAATTGGTTTAATCTGTTTCGTAATTCGGTCCGTTCATGTTAATCTTGTTAAAATAATCTTATTGGTTTTTCAATGGGCTGGTTGAGAGGCCGGGCGGCTGCCGGCTCGCTCGCTCCACGCTATTACGCGGACCATTGGGCCCTTACACCGTATGCAGCTTTTGCTTTTAACATTAATGGAGAAATAAATAAATATGTGTCATCAAATGTACCGTTATACATTTATTGTTTTTGTTAGGATGGTAATCGATAAAAAAATACCCATGGTATTAGTTATGGCGTATTTAAATGTATCATGTATAAGAAAACTATGAAAAAAAATATTTTCCAACTAATTAACAAAAAACGTTAATAATGGTTTGTTAAAATATAATGTTTAACTATTTGTAATATTATATAAACGTCATAATTGTCTTAGGTTGGAAAAAAAAAGCCATTTCTGTTCACAATATAAACTTTGGTCATATGTTGAGATTTCTAAACCAAATATGGGTCAATCGTTAAAGAGAGTTATTTTGGAAACCTTTTTCATTGTGTTGCGTTTCCTTAACTAATAAGTTTTCAAAAGAATTCCCTGTAATTGTGGACGCCGGCGGCGGCTCGCGTGGAATCCAATTACGCTGAAACTGTTCGGCTTTACTTTATTTTTCAATGTCTAGGTACCGGGGGGGAGGGGGGTCCCCGGAGCTATTGGAGAATATCTGCTAACATTATATTATATCAGATTACTTTCTTGATATGCAACGGACCTGTCACTTTTTCACTTTACTTTACTTTAATGTATGTTATTAAGCGATTAATTAAATTTGCATAAGACTCGGTTACCGCTTGGGCCATGCGCTGACACCATTAAGGTCGATTCATTCGCTTTCACTGAGTTTGAGCTACAGCGACCTCTCGCTAATTATGATTAATCGATTATCACACGGGTATTGAATAATTATTCTCTAATTAACTTAGGAATATGGTAGTATTAATGTGTACGTTATTTAGATTTGGCACATTGATATGTAAATAGGTTGGTTCTCTTTTTAATCACACGATATCGTGAAATCATTTCATAAATGCCCCCCACAGAGGACGGGGCGGGCGTTCGCTGTCGTAGTACGGTGCAATATTGTCAATCGCCGAATTAATCGCTCGAATAGCTGTAGATAACAAAGGGATTATTATATTTGTATGTAATTTCACGTAGACTGTCCGTCTCGTTTAAGAAGAGTGCGGGCCGTCGTGGCCTGTCGTGACTTCTAATCGTTAAACTCAAAAATCACGCTTGAACTTAAACGCTAATCAATTCCACAAATAAATTGTCGTAAAAAGAACATGTATATTCAGGCCGTTTCCGTTCCGCCGTGAACGAGGTCTGGGCGGAGACGGACCGGCCATTACAAGCTTTTGTCAGGAACGAGCCGAGTTTGTAACTTTCGAACAAACGAACTCGGCGGAAAGCACCGTCTAATGTGGCACGCGCGCGGCGTTCGGTTATTTCTACAATGAAGGGGTACAACGTGAGACAAATTTGATATTACAAGTGTATTTGACTTTGAGACGCGTAATATAACCTTAGGCGGTTGTCACGCTGTTCCGTGTTGAACTCGAGTGCAAGTGTAGATTTCCCCTTGACATGCGAACGGTCGTCAATATGCGCGTCTCCCCTCGGCGTAGTCACCTACGTGTTGCGGGCCGCCGGCTCGGGGAGGAATATAATAATAATAATTGCGACAATTCCACATACGCGGGTATCTAATTCCAAATTAGGTCATTAGAAGCCTGTGCTATACTGAGTGGGCGACATATAAACATACGCCTTGTGGACAAGCCACATATGTATATCACACTTATTATTATTACACTCAAACACACAACACACAAATGTGCTCTATACACAAATGTTTTGTCTGGCCATCGAACTCAGTGCAGCAGTCGGGGTCTCTAACCACTACCGAGAGGTCGAGGTGTGTGCGACGTGTGTGCGGGCCCGCTGTGTCCCGCCACGTGTCAGGCCGCTCCCGGTGAGCGCGCGGAGATCGGAAACAAAACTTCTTTATTAATATTTGTAAGGCCGCTGAACTGTGGTTCGACTAATATTAAGTTTTGTGTTACCGCGTAATACCATTTCAACTTTCTTATAAGGTTTTCAACATCTTTCAACTTTTAATTAAAGTAGCTTGTAGTATTTAGCGTTGCAGGCGAGCGGCTCTAGTGCCAGAGTCGCGCGCGGGGGGACCCGTGAAGTTGCTGTTGATATTTAGACCTGTCATTGCTGTCCTCGAGACTGGCTCATTGGTATAATGCTTAGCGACCGCGGCAGCTGCGCCGGCGTGGGCGCGGTCGATTCCCATCAACAGCAAATATTTATCGGACGCGCACGAGTTTTTTTTCTGTTTCTGATTGTAATATTATTGTTACTGTTGAATTTATTTATATGTAAAAATGTGTGAACTTTATTGCAACTCGAAGAAATCACGTTGCCATAACATCGGTTCCATAACGTTTGAAACACTGGCTACTTTCAGACCGGACGCGGGCGTGCAGGCTAGCCGGGGATATTACTATTACTATTCATATCAGAGAATGGTATTAAGGCAGCCGCGGATGGTAAAAGTTTCTATGAAGGGTTCCATTAGATTGTTAATAAAGTTACATGTATTACGTAGCGAAGACAGTGACGCTGTAATCTGATTTGAAGTTAGCTCGGGCTCAGTCGGGAGCGCACGACTCGTTATTACGCGAGCAGAAGGACAACAAAAGTCATAAATAATACAAGTCTAATAAGTAACATTAAAAAAAAAACGTAAACGTAACATTTTAGATAGAGAAAAACCTACATAATTTGTAAGTATGAGTATCCATACTAGTCCATACTAGTATTATAAATTCGAAAATAACTCTGTCTGTCTGTCTGTCTGTCTGTCTGTCTGTCTGTCTGCTTGTCTGCCTGTCTGCCTGTCTGCCTGTCTGCCTGTTTGCCTGTCAGTCTGTGACGTCATCACGGCCAAACCGCTGAACCGATTGTGATGAAATTTCATATAGAGATGCTTAAGGGTCTTGGGATGAACGTAAGCTACTTTTTTCTCTCATTTTTATTTTAGTTTTTCCAGGAATTTCATTGTTTTACGAAAAGG
>DWDX01003047.1:0-13868 GCA_018245675.1 Agara michaeli | reverse complement strand
CCTATTGCCATGCACCGGGCACACATCCACACTCCGAGTCACTGCTAGAAATTCTAGATTAGAAAAATCCAACAGTACCCAGCCCGGGATTTGAACCCGGGACCTCCCGATCGGCAGTCGCGCTAGCAACCGTCCGACCAACGAGGCGTTCTCGTATGTTTTTCTTAACAAATGTTTACTAACATTTGTAAACAGCAGTATGGCAGCATCCTAACTGATGATAACATTTTAGTTAATGATAAATAGTTAAATATTCTTACGGCGTCCCTCGTTTCTTGTTATTTGATTGCAGTGTTCGAGACGAATGTTTATATGGAATCACGTTTGTAACGTGACGCTTGTCTTTTGCCCGTATTGGAATATGACGATAGTAAATGTATGAATGTCCCATTCCAAAGATAATTGTGAAATCGTATAGACACATTTACTGTTTAGCGGATTAGTTATCATTGTTGCGCTTGAGAATACTCTTTGTGGTGTTTTATGTGATATATACATATATACTATATTAATGTAAATATTTCAGTAAAACTTATGCGCGAATAAATATGATTTTATTCTTTTATGCGGCGGTTTTATTTTTATTTTACACCTATAATATTTCGGGGACGTCCGGGAGGGACTCGCGAGTTACGACAAGCGATTGTTACCCGTTCCGAGCGTCAGAAAAGCACTTTTAAATCGGAAATAAATCGATGCAATATAAATGCTCGTTGTGTTTTAGTGTTAATAGAAATTATTGTATTGCTTGTGAATTTTAAAATGGATGTTGCAAAAATATTATTCGACATGGATTTAATTTAAACTTGGGCATATTATTAAAATTCTATAAGAAGCATCCATAGATTAGGCGTAATAGACATGCATATTCATGGCTCACCTCTCTTTTCTTTGTTATCTGTCTCTTTCACAGCAGTGCGCGCGTAATTGCCAAGCTTGTCAATGTCAATGTCATGGTTACCAACTTAGGGGTTTCCCCCCTAAATTTAGGGATTAAAAAAGTCGAATGGGATTTTTTTAGGGGTGTTATATTTTTAGGGGTATTTTGAGGGATTTTTTTTTCATCTTTGAATATTCACTTTTTTTAGTTAAAAAAATCAAACAAATAAAGATGAGATGTTATAGGCCCGTGACTAACTAAATCTAGCCAATCACATTTATTTTTTATACAGCGGCTTAGTGACATCTAGTAGTAGGCTTGTTAATATTACTAAGAGTGCAAGTTGAAAAAAAACACAAATTTCACTATGGCGTTTACCGGTGTCTACCGCAAACATTGACATATCTATGAGGGTTAGTGTTTATTGTTTACCAAAATTACTTTGACTTTGATTGTCATTCATTATTGTTTATTAAAATGCCTAAAACTACAGATAAGAAAAAATATCGACAAAAATACTCTAAGGCTTGGGAAACTAGATTCAGACTTGAAAGGTAAAGTTATTCTATTATATTTTTGTAATTTATAGAAAGGACTAGGATGTTCGCAGTTAGTTGAATGACCACTTAATTTATTATTTATAAATGATTATATAATTAATTTAATAATATTTAATTATTTATTTAATTAATAACATTTATATATAATAATGTTTTTTTTAGGGGAATTTCGCCGTAATTGTAGGGATTTTAGGGGTTTTTGGTTGGAGCTTTAGGGAGAAAAAATTTTGAGAGTTGGGAACACTGGTCAATGTCAAATCATAGGGTCCTGAACCATCACCAGCATGCACCTTGTTCTAATGTTGTGTGTTTTAAATGAAACAAAATGGATAGAGATTAATGGCCACGATAATACTAAGTAAATAAAAAAAATACCGAAATGACATTTACAATTGTGTTTATTTATGTCTTAAATTGCAATACATTCTAACATTACAATAAGATCAGAACTTTTGTATCTGGTCATCAACTGTAAAAAAATATTATACAGATTAAAAATTAAAAATACAGATTATAAAGTCGGTGGTAATTTATGATTAATTTATAACATTATTCAAACCAGTTTAGGAACGGTATAAGCATAAAAAATTATATTATCAATCAATTATATTTGTTATAAATAACTTTAGAGAGAACGTCTCAGTACAGTATCTATAAAAGCATATGGAGTATATAATTGTTAAGGTGTTTTTTATAGCACAAGAAATAGTCAAAGATGATAATTGGTTGACAACTCAATATTTACAACATCAAGACCCAATACCCAGGCTTTTGTGTTCCACGTAGTTTTGAAAATCAGGTTCCTAACCAGTTCCTGCTATTATAGAATAAATGATGTGCAGAAACTCCACAATATCAAACTCTTTGCAATAAACAGGAGTTCAATATATTCCGTAGATTGGAATCTAACCTGTCAAACAACAAAAAGAGTGCTTATCTATTTAACAAGGCGATTTTTATGTACAACAAGATTTTTTTACTTAAAATTAATTACAAGTACAACAATAATCACTAATAATACAGAAGTGCTTATATACATGAGATATGGACACCAAGTATAATATAATATCTTAATAAATTACATACAATATTATAGACTAATTATAGACCATTATAATTTGGGTGGATATAGGCTTAAGCCATTGCTACTTGGTCATGTCAACCTGCATAGTATGTCGGTGCCCACAAGATAACTTATAATGTAAAATATAAACAAATTTCATTTTAACAATAATCACTACATAGTATAAAACAAAGTCGCTTTCCGCTGTCCCTAAGTCCCCATGTACGCTTAGATCTTTAAAAGTACGCAACGGATTTTGATGCGGTTTTTTTTAATGGACAGAGTGATTCGAGAGGAAGGTTTAATATGTATAATAAAATAAGCGCGGGACGAAGTCGCGGGCAAAAGCTAGTATTATAGAATACAAAATTGTTGTCGAATCTTCAGTTGAATCGTTTTCTTACAAAAGTTTTATAATATTAAAATTACCAAAGAAATTTGAATAAAAGTAGAGCTGCAAGGATACACCTGTCTTTTAGTGCACTGAGCGAATAATCTTAATATAACCCTCGTATACGATGAACCTTATCGAAACCAAACGGTAAGATTGCAGAATAATGTGTGAACAGCCCTGTAAATGCATCGAACAGTCGAACAACGAAGAGCAAAGCGTATATCAATGTAGCTATTTAAATAAAATTGGCTTTCGATAATGTGAAATAGTGATATATTATTATTTGTGATTAAGTCTACATTTATAGGTGGCGCCACTACGTCCACGGATCTGACATATCAATGTAGTGTATCCACGCATACAATATATAATTTAACATTTAAAGACATTAAAATAGGAAATCGTAAACCTGCTTCCAATTTTAACTCAACATTATGCGAGAAGGGGCACTAACTTTTGTATGTTATTTCATTTCTTTCTTTAACATAACATAACACCTAACAGTGGAAAGCCGAACTGTATGTATACATTTGTTATTTTTCTATTTATTCGCTGCAAATAATATAAAATATGACACAACTTTGTGTTCTAAAAACTCCTAAAAACGAAAATTACACCTACGGCTATGAGAAACATTACGGAATGATTTTATTCAATCGCGGTTGGGTGATGTATTTCTGTCTCGCTTGCTCTTGGACTTGGGGGGCGCTCGGTGCCTCTCCCTCTTGCGGCTCGAGGACGAGCAGGACGAGGACGGGCTGGAGTCGGGCGGCGAGCCCGCCTCGTCGGCCGCCAGCCCCATCATCTGAGACTCCGGCGTGGACGGCTCGAGAACCGTGTTGCGGAGCGCCCGGCGCTGCTCCTCCGTGTGTTGGGGGCAGCGTGTCGAACTGATCGTTGCACCGAAATATACAAAACATTATTGATTTCCGATGAAAAAACAAACTAGCATTAAGATTGGAAGTTATCTGAATTCCACGTATATTATTTTTAGTTTTAATCCATGTAAGGTACTTATGTTTATGAATTTAATGTACGTAATAGTGTAGGTATGTATATTATAAAACAAAAGTATTAGGACACTAATTAGACTAATTTGAAAATGTATTCAGAGAAATCTTTAGACTTATTGGATTTCTTTTCCTTGTACAGCACCATAGACATTAATAATGCTTTTTTTTTAAAGATCTGTTCTCTTATGTCTATATACAATGTGTATCTTACCGTGTGCACAATTTCTTTGTATGTTCGGAGACAACGCCGCAAATTTGCAGCAGCAAATTTTTCTTCTCGCTGGCACTCATGGAATCATAGGTAGCCTCATTTGAATCAGAGTTGCTAAGAGCACTGTTGTTCTTATTATTGCCACTGAAAGTAAAAATGATGATGAGAAAGGGTTTAATAGCAGGATTTCACATATTTTTCATCTCGTCTACTTCAAATTTAGAATATGTTGTATGAGCGAGACAAAACATTTAAGAATTACCGCCACAAAGTAGATAATTTATTTTCATCAATAAGATTTGTAAAAGACATCGACATTACAAGATATTTAGCTCAAAAACTTTTCTCTCTTTAAATAAAAATGTCTAGGTTTCTACTATCTTTATTATTAAAATATTTATTAAGCGCCTTTAAGGCCCCACTTTTAAGGTTAACTATCTGACGATAACAACCGAGACTAACTGCTTGCTCTATGCGCCTTCCGAAGCACAGAAACAATTGTGACAATTTGCCTCTAATAGTCACTCATTTAAGAGCGAAAGGGCTGTGAGCTCTTCTCACTTATATGCATTAGTAGTAGTAATTGAATACTTGTGCATTTTATTCGGTTTCTTGTTATTATTGTTCTTGATGCGTCGCTTGCGTTTCTCGCTCTGCACCGAGCCTCCGGACCAGTCCAGGTCGTCGTCATCGTCACTCAGCAGTCCGGCGTATGAGGTCGGCTCGCGGCTGTTGGAGGCGATGCGACGAGATGCTATACGGGAACTGTTACGGCCCATACCTTAGATAAAAATGGAGATCCTTTTTATAATCTTGGAAAGAATCACCAAAACAATAAGGAAATATTTATAAAGACATGACATGAGTAATTAATAAAAATGATTAGTCATGAAAATATTTATCCAATGAATAAAATAAGGTGGTTACTGTGCATGAAAATTTTCATAAATGAATATATTTATTTGATAGGATTGTGGCAAAATTCTTTTGAGATATTATACAAACGTTAGATAATATCTATAAATCATAGGTACATAGGGTAAGTAAGTTTTACTTGAATAAATTTATATTACAAAGTTCAACAAAAACAATATTTTTTCTGAATATCTTCACGGTCTTCTATTTTTTCAAGTACACCGTATGTACTATGTATTACTATAAATAAAAGTACTGAATTGACTCTAGCATGATTTTGCGTATGTAACATTTAACATAACTAATTTGAGCTTTATCGTTATGCATTAAAGTGGCATTTTAAATAACACCAAAACCACACAAATCAGCTGAGTTCAATGTCATACAAGTTTTTCAATGAGAAAAATTATAAAGCGATTTTAAATACGTGCTTACCCATGCATTTCTCAAGATGGGGCGCGAATCTTGTGGCAGAAACCGGTCTGTCACAATTTGGGCAGAAGCAATTCGTGTCCGGTGGTTTCTTTAACACGGATAAGCCGAAAACATCACACTCGGGCGAGTTCACGATCTTGTATGGTTCGTCGTCTTCTTTCTCGCCTTCCATCAGCATGGTTAATCCCGTCTTCAAACCATGGTGGAATTCAAAAATACACCCCAAGGTGACGTCTTCACAAATATGCTCAAAAATAAAATTGGCCGCTTCTTCGGCATTGCTGTCGCTTTTCATAATTTCAAAGAACCTATGATTTAAATCGTGCATACTCAATTCGCTCACTATCTGACTCATTTTGCGTTTTATATGAAAACGGTGCATACAAATGGCCAGTCACTAGATCATTCAAAATACAGAAACACAATACAGAATACAGCACTTTACAATTGCATGATATCCGAGCAGCTGGGTCAATCAATATTCAATATCTACCACAGATTCAAATCAAAGTGAAGTATTATACGAATTGATATACAGAAACCATAGACCACATCACAAAATGGAATAACTTTTGTCTGCTGACGGTCTAAGTCTGAGGGTGACAATGTCGTTTTAAAATATTCTGTGATATAGATTTCTTCGAATAAATGATGTATATGTACTGAACTTTTGGATAAATACATGTATAGAAATATATTCATAAAACATCGAACTCTGTCGTAATATGTCTATAAGGTGGGCAGATTAATTAGACAATTATTTTAACAAATGTATGGATTTTAAAAAGTTACATGTAAAATGAAAATTCAACACTGTTGAGTTGTATAATTTACCTAATTCGTCCATGTGCGAGTTTAGATAGCAATAATGTGCAAGTGAGAGGAAATGCTGATTGTCATCACTTTTAAATATAAACAGTCAAAATCTGAAGGATTCGGTAGAAAATCTTTCGTAGTTTTTTCAAATTCAGTTTGGTACTATTCATAGGATGTTGTATGCATTTTAAAATTTATAAGCTTAAATTATATGCATGTTATAAAGCAGTACATTCATTCGCTAGTGCCTAACGTAAATTAATAAATCAATTTACTACAATAAAGTCTTATAATACTTTCAGAGGTATGTATTAGCTATAGGTATTTCTGCACGTTTTGATTTCGAGGTATTTTGAACACATTTTAATATTTTTTATTGGTACTAAGCATCCGGAGTTTACAGGAACCTTCCTCGGCGTATAGCGCAAGATCTCCAGCATCAAAGCCATCTCCGGATCTCCTCAGAAATTTGACGTCAGTCTGGATATGGACCACGAGGATTCTGAGTCAGCTGAAATTACTCAATCCTCTGTTAGAAAGAAACTTTCTGGTGCTGCGCGGAAACGCTTTAGATACCTATTAGAACATAATGTGCAGTGGGCCGAAGCCTTCGAATTGTGCCAAAAGCCCTATAAAAGCCTCATGGATTTATTCAAAGAGGAGTTGCTAACTCCCTCATCCTCCAGAGCCTCGCAAGGAGTGCAACGTGTGGCGCCGACGACCAGACCGCGTCCCTTGACCCCCGCACCCACCTATAAAGAAGATTTCGGCTCCGCCCGAGTCGGTGTCCGGAATAAGGATCCGATGACGGATGATCAGCTTAAGTTGCTCCATCAGGCCATTGTAACTGCCATAGTAAAATCATCCACTGGCAAAGGGTGTGGCCCGAGGTTTGTTGGCTGTACAAACAAAATCGGGTGGCTTCTAATAACATGCACAAATGTTGCATCGCAGCAATGGCTGGAACAGCAGATACCTACTCTTAAACCATGGCCCAACACAGAACTTTCAATTATGGATAAGAGTGAGCTGCCAAAACCCATAAAAGTTGAGGTGTTCGTTCCTCGTTTAGAGACGGTTGACCCGATGTTGGCCATCACTCTTATGAGGAAGCAGAACGATGGACTCAACACTGAGCTGTGGGAGGTTATCAGCAGCAAGGTCACAGAGGCAGGACTCAGGCTCACTATTGCATTAGATGACGACTCTTTTGAGGTCATCCAAGATATGGACTATAGTGTTCACCTTGGACTGGGTAAAGTCCTCTTTAAGAGACTTGGGTGTGAATATCGCAATGAATCAACACATTCCCAGCAGTTATCAACAGGTGCGAATGATTTGGCTGCCACTAGGCCGCGGACATCTGACTTATCATCGTACACCTCAGCAGTGAACAGTTTTGCCTATGATTGTGGGGCTCCCGACTCTAGAACGCCATCTGGTTATGTGTCGACCCATGTTAGGTACCGGTCAACTTACAGTGAATCATGTGAATCCACACCGGGATCACGGCGGGAACTGCCCAACCGGCTTAAATCTAGACCCAGTTGTCCAAATCGGGCCCATGAGGGAAAATCCCGAAGGGGCCCATATCGACGATAAGAAGAAGACTGCCAGGGTGAACATAATCCAGGTCAATTTGCCAAAACCTTAAAAAAAGAACCTTGTCAAATTTCACCTGGATATCACCCTGGTACAAAACCTTGGCCGAGAGTTAGCAGTCTTCGGCGTAACAATACAGGTAAGATTCTTTATATTTAAAAATGATACTATAGTTATCTTTATATAACCAAAATACAAATTTTTGTTTCACAGATTTCATTATCGACTGATGATATGCAGCAGTATTCATCCGGTCGGAGGAAGGTGAAGAATACTGTACTAAGTCTACTTTACTGATGTAAACCAAGTTCATGTCACCAAGCTGTGGATAGTGACAGATAATATCTGAACACATGGCTAATTGGGGCATACCATCTAGAGAAGCAACAACAGAGGTGAGTTACCCTTTGATTCTAATCTAACCAAGTAACTGTTTACATTTAATTTAAGAACTACTGAAAATTAACTTCATTACTAAAAACTATAGGTGTAGGATATAACTAATTCCTGCCAAAACCTTTCTAAATCCATCTAGTGCATCTTAATAGCAAACATTTGGAAAAAAATATTATTAAACCCTGCATACTGAATACTTATCCTTGTTTATAAACAACTGACTTATTTGTTATACTAACTTTTAATTCTGTACATTTTTTATTTGTGCATGTTTGTTTTTTCGTAAGCGTCACTGTAATGGCAACACTAATCTCCTCCAACTCATATATTTATTTTGGAGAGAATGATAACCTTATCAATTGAATTTTGTTGTGATAACAGTTGGTTCTGAATAAATTTGATCATTTATGAGGTAGTGTTCGACCGGCTCGGTCAGATACTTTTAAAATTCGCGGCTTAAGTGCAATCGTTGGATTGAAAATGGTGAGAGAATTTTCTTAGATATTAGTACATACAAATTGTGATTCATGATAAATGATAAAGTAGGTAGTACAAAATGGTTTTTAAGACTTGAAAAAAACAAAAAATAATGATTATATTTAAACCAAAACAAATGTACACATTAAGGCTTCATTTAAAACTGAAAGAAGCCGATGTTGGGGCTTTCGTAACGTTCTCAATGTGTGGATTCCTATGAACACTTTAAATCACACCTGTTTTATTTATTGCTGCAAAAGCATGTGTGTAACGATGTCCCCTATATTACTAATAATTGCAAGGCAAGTAACGTGGAGAGTAAGTAAGTAACTGGAGAGAATGAATATAAGCATAATTACAGTGTGGTAGACTTATGGCTTCAAAACGTCTATTTAAGAGGTAGCCTGCGTTCAGCAGTGGAACAAGAACAGAGGTGAAAATATATTTTTATGTAGTTATAAAAACATTATTCATGTGAGTATTTTTTTTAACAGGTGGTGTTCAAAGCCCGCGGCTTGATGCCACCGGTGTTCACGCCCCTTAATGACGATCACACAATAAACTACGGCGCAATCGGGGGCTACGCGAGCTTCCTGAGCAAAGCGGGCATCAAATCTGTGCTCGGTTGGTCTTGGTTATGTTACAGTGCCCCGTGGGGCTTTATTACAATCATTGTAAGCACGTATTGGATTTGCTTTTTGATAATAAGTTTTCCTTTAATAACTGGGGACAATTCCACACACAACTATCTGATTCCTAATGTGGCAATTGAATGCCTGTGTTATGGTAACCGCACAGCTGATAAACATATATATACAATATAATACTTGTATAGATATGTATATTATGCTCAGACAAAACAAATGAATGTTCGTCCTGGGTGGGAATCGAACCTACGAACTCCAGTTTCGCATTCAAGGCCTCTAACCACTCACGAGGCCAGTCTATATGTATATAATGCAACATACATTCGTGGGTGGTGGGTGGTGCAAGGCAGAGCACTTGCAGCATCAATTAAGATCAATTTCTATTTATTATAGGTAATATACTCATAAATGACTAAATTTTCAATCTCTACCTATAAGGAAACTATATGTTATGTATTGTTTAATAGTTAATAGTGGGTAGTGTGTGCATGATTCTGAGATTTCTGCCTGTGATATGTCGCAGTTGGTGGTACCACCGGCGAGCACATGTCCCTCAGCGTGCCGGACAGGAAGAGAGTGATAGACGAATGGGTGAAGGCCGGGAGGACCGTAGGCTTGCACGTGATGGTGCAGGTGGGTGGCGCGCCACTTGCTGATGTCGTCGACCTCGTAAGTATGATGCTACCAACACGGTACTGTGAGTCCTATTCATGTAGTTTCAAAAAGTCTTGCATTTGACCACGAGCTCATGTAATTGTAATCGAAGTGCAGTCCAGGATTGTAGCACACTTGCCTAAAATGTGTCAAATTCTAATGAAAAATAGAAATTCCTATCTAAATCCTATTCCCACAGTCCTATCCAAATCTTATTCCCACTGGTCTATGTAAATGCTATTTATACAATCATAAAAGTCCTAAACCCACCGGAGTCCTATTCCTACTGTTCCACCGAAATCCTATTACGAAAGTAGGTAGTTGTAATGAAAATAAACGATCAAATACCTGCATGGAAACACCGCAATACTCTCACCCCGCTGTGTAGATAAAATATTACTCGGCCTTACTATCTTAGTCGGTATTCTTTAGTATTATTTATTTTGCCCAGATAAGTGTACAAATTTTAAATGTTATCAGTGAAACCGTTGACATTCTCGCCTATCTGGTGTCCGCCGCTGTTAAAGATGACGATAATTGTTGCGTAATCGATTAAAATGTAATATTGTTCTCGAACGGAAGGTTTTTGTGTATTTGCGTTACTTAACATGGAATTAAAAAAAATTATGATTATATATAACGCTAGCTGTGTCCGCGTCATTTTATATGATCCTTAAATAAAACTAGCCTAAGTTACTCCTTATTACATCGGCTATCTGTCAGTGCAGGTACCGTCAAAATCGGTCCAGCCGTTCCAGAGATTAGGTGGAACAAACAGACAGACAAGAATTGTAAAAAAAAAATATTTTGGTATATGTACAGTGTATACATACACATTCATTTACTAAAAAGCTTTTATTTTAATATAACAAACAGACACTTCTATTTTATTTACTTGTATAGATTTAAGGTCGCCTTTGATTTCAATGTCTAAATGTCAAATAAACAAAAACGAATCACCCAATAGTAAGTTAAGTGCAGCATAGAATATAGCACACTTGAATAGGAGAGATTCTAAGTATTACAACTGGGATTCCACAGATTATTTTGCATTAGCACCTTATTAACCATCTGTCTCAGGCGAAGTACTGTTCGGCTGCTGGAGTGGACTCCCTGCTCACCCTGCCCGAGCTGTACTTCAAGCCGTCGTCCGTGCCCGATCTGGTCTCCTACGTGGAGCTGGTGGCGAACGCCGCTCCAAACTTGCCAGTGCTTTACTATCACATACCCAGCATGAGCAGAGTTGAGAGTGAGCATTTTCATACTAACTTTCATCTCCATTTGATCCCCTTTTTTTTCCCTCCCTGTTTGTTGGCCCACTGCTGGAACGGGTCTCCTCTCATAGTGAGACGGATTTAGGCCGTCGTCTATCGCGTTTGCCAGGTGCTGATTGGTACACGACAGCGGGGGTATTCCCTTAGTGGACGTTACATATATAACATCACGCCAGGTCCCTAACAGGGTAGGCAGAAAGCACCGAGTGCCAAATATCTTTGTCCTTACAAACCTGACGCGCTTCGTCTACATTCATCGCTCTCTTCATGCATACAGCGGTGGACCAATAAAAAGGGTACAGATTGTGATATATCCATAATCATTCTATCTCTCCTGTCTGTCTATTCGCAGTAAACATGCCAGCATTCGTCGAGGCGGCCACAGTGCGTATACCCAACTTTAAGGGCATTAAGTTTACATCGAATGACCTGAGCGAGGGTGCCCAAGTGCTGAGGAAACTGAAGGACGGTCAAGAGATGTTCCTTGGCGCTGACACGGTAAGAATGTAACACATATAATGTGGTCTCGATTGGAATGGACAAACTGACTCTTGGTATTGGCTTATAGCTCAAGTGGCTAGTAAATCTACAACAACAACATACCATCAGGCCAGGTCCCTAATGGGGTAGGCAGAAAGCACCGATTGCTAAAATATCTCTGTCCTTATAAACTTGACGTGCTTTGTCCGCCTTCATCTCTCTTCATGCATACACGTCGGTTACGGAGACTCTTGATAGTGTCTGACCTATTAATTAATGATTCCAGCTTTTAGCTCCGGCAGCACTGCTAGGCATTAGGTCCAGCATCGGCACATCCTTCAACTTGTTCCCCGAGCTGGCCCAGGATATACTGGACGCCGTAGACAAAGGAGAGGTGGAACGTGCTAGAGTTTTGCAGGAGAGGCTCAGTTTGGCCATTGAGGCCCATACTGCTGAAGGTGAATATTGAATTTTCATTATCATAATTGCACTATTTATCCTCTATCATATGTCCTCTGTCTTCTGAGCATCGATAAAAAGAAGTATTATGTATAACACTTCAATAAGAGAAAGAAAAAGAAGTCCAATCTGCAATTATTATTGAAATAAAAGTGACTTCTTCGGTTGAATAGAAAACTTTAATTTGTGTCGCAATTGCAGATATTCACCTTTCATTCATTCATTCATTCGCTTCTTTCATTCATTGTATAGTTCACCCACTCATCCGTTATATTCGGATACATGTACTCGCATTCCCTCAATCGGATAATCATACTAGCCTCATCACGCATAAACATTTCTATTTTCAGGCCCCTGGGTGCCAATAATGAAAGCCGGTATGGAGATAGCCACGGGGATCAAGGTAGGACCACCGTCGTTACCGCAAACGGAGCTGTCCGCTGAAGCTAAGAAACGGATTGCCGACAGACTAGAGGCGTTGAAGTTACTTCAACGCCGAACTTAGTCGGCTTAAGTAGCTTGAAGCTACATGATTTCATTTTTACATATCTATTTGTCATGATCTTATACTAAGGAACAAGCATTTACTATTGTCTAAAACGGTGTTATTAAGAGTTTTAAGTGTAAACCAATACTTGAGTTAAGCTCGAAACAGTAGTTTGAAGGGTTATTCGATTTTGCTAAGATTCAATCCGAATTAATATAGAATTGAGTTTTGTTTACGGTTTAGATATTAAGGATTTTTTGCTATATAAATATGTGTCTTACATTATGGAGATAAAGGTCAATATTGTATGAAATTTTACAATTTTTCATTGCTTTGACTGTGGCAATGGGTAATGAGACTTAAATTATTGCTGAATTTTTATATCAATCTATTATTTTTTTCTACTTTATTGTGGCCTGTAACTATACGGTTACTTGGCTGGTACTTTTCTGATTGTACTCGTTATTTAAATAATAATTAATAAGATTGATTGAGGTTCATTTGAAAAAATCTAAGCGATCTTCGGAGTGATATTCGAATGATAGTGAAGATATATTAATCGGTATTGTACATATATGATGCTGTCTTTGTTAATATATAATGTAAACAATCTTAGCGTGATAAAATAAAAAAGTCACAAAAATCATTGATATTTTTTTAAACATGTTTATTACTTATGTGTGCGTACAACATTTATTATAAATAGCCTTCGTAATATATTTTGTTACTGGGATTAAATGCAATCTCTAAAAGTTTGTCTTTTATTTTTCTTAAAAGTTAAGGCTCCCTCATTGAAAGTTCCTTAATATAGTTGAAATTAGAACACAACTTTTTAATCAAGCTTCAGAGCGAATCTTTGCTGATGGCTCATACATTTTCATATGTGAAGAAAAATTTAAATCACATGAAAATGGCCGTTTTGTATAAAATAAACCTGTAAGTTTAGTATATTTTGTATTAGTTTGTCATAATTTTACAGACACATATTTTCTGTGTAAAATCAAATATTGGTTGTAGCTTATTACAATTTTTTGTGCAGCTAAGTCTGCCGAGCTAGGTGTGACCCTGTGTTACGGCATACATCGCCCACCCCCTATCTATTACA
>DWDX01003046.1:0-13870 GCA_018245675.1 Agara michaeli | reverse complement strand
AAAACTTCGTTCTTTGTCATAATACATATATATTTTATTATACTTTTTGTATATTTAATAAAATGAAGGTACATATATTTCTTCTTGAGCGTACAAAAGCTTAATAAGTACATAATGTAAAAACTATTGATAGAACCAGTTTTGAAATATACAGAATATATAAGATGAACTTAAATGTTTTAACATTCAAATATCCATTCATTATTGAAATTCTACATATATATCCATTTACAATTTAATAAGGTTAACATAAGCTTTCATAGACCTATATTACAATTTATGAGTAAAAATAAGTGCGAATTAAGAAATTATTTACATATATTAAGGCTACTTCTTACAGAATACATCTCGATCAGTCCAGTCCACTCATATATTGTGAGCGAGACGAAGTATCTACGTCGCCTTTCCTAAACGGACAAGTTGTGATGGATACCACGTTTATTCCATATGTCATTCAAGGCAAGAAGTCATTTTTCAATGATTAATATTCATAGTGTCACAAAGTCACTTTTCAAAGGAAGACTAAGAGCCGAAACGACAACGGTCCGTACGAAAGCCTTGCACTGTAATTCCTAAATAAAATTAATTAAAGCCCGATCTACCTGATGTACACCTATTTTGTAGAAGATCAATTTTCATGCAAACAAAAAATCAAATTATTTTCGTTCTTCTATAAAAAAATTGCTTATCTTAAACATCTTCAATTGAGTTGAGACAAACTTTTCAATAAGATTCCAGTTAATTAATTAATAGCATTCCTAAATATAGCTTGAATGTCCTTTAATGGATGAATGTCTAGGCCAAATAATAATAAAATTAAATGGGACAATTCCACACAAGACTGCCAGATTCCATGTTAGGCAACAAAACATCTGTGTTATGGTAACCAAACAGCTGATAAACATACACGTGTAAATACTATATAATAGTTATAAAGATTTTTTTTATTAGATCCAGACACGGAACAAACAAATGTGCTCATCACACTGTTTGTCCTGGGTGGGAATCGAATCCACTACCACTACTATCTGTTTACGGTATACCCCTGTACAGTCCAAATTGTATCGTGCATTAAATTTGGTTTCACTTGTTCATAATGTTATCTTCGGTTAAGGATTCACCCCTTTACTAGTTTCATAACATGTAATGCACACCAAAAGTCTGCAACTTTATTAATTGTAGTAATCAAATCATAATGACATAATGATACTTTCAAAAGTAACCCATTCCCTGTTGGGCGTCGTACATTTTCACTTCATCTTTCTTCATAACTAATTCTGGCCTGCAACAAAAATATCATGAAACCATTGTTGTGTATATATGAAATGCAGTATCATTTAAGAATTCAAAGTTAGCTACATGTTAAATGCTTGCAAGATAATGTGAGGATATAAAGTGTGTAACTGGTGAATTGTGGGGGTGTGCTACACTCCTCTACCTACCCCTTAGGGGATTACAGGCGTAATGTTACGTTATACAGTGTGTAAGCAAACAAATTGGTACTTACAACGATATTTGGACTGTGTGTTGTTGTGCTGTGGAATTAATTGAAATATATTAATATGACAGAATTCTGTAATTTACAAGCAATACAAGTATGTCCAACGTGTCTCTAGAGCATTAAGAAATGCTATAGGCAAAACTTGATGAGTATAAGGGCAGAATGTAGCTGCAACCGATTTACATGCCACGTATGGCCTGGAGTTTTATAACATTTAGTTTTGTATCACGGAGGGTATGTTCGACAATCTCACCGATGGGCTGGTGCTGCAGCATGCCGCCGACGTCGGAGAAGTACATGTGGTGCGGCGGCTGGCCAAAGTCCTTGTCGGCGAAGGGCGGCAGAGGGGGCGCGGGCGGTCGCCACTTGGCCAGGGCCTCGTCCTGCTGCTCGCGCTGCAGCCGCTCCGCCTGCTTGTAGGCCGGCTCGCCGCCCACGTAGTCGCGCTTCACGCGGTTGTGGCTGCGCACCTCGTGCTTGCGCAGATCCGCCCTAACACCAACAAAGACGTTTATAATGAATCATTACCATAACATACACGGATATTGAAATATGCTCACTAAAATACCAGTAACCATCAAAATTAAAAACAAATATAAACCCATAACTTTGAAGAATATTAAAAAAGCGAGACCTTTTTATGTGAAGAGAGTAGAAGTTGACCAGGCAGCAGTCACCAGTGGTCGCTGCCGCCCATGAATATCTACCACCAACATGTAATACTACTATAGGAGATTAAATCCCATTCAAATATTTATTCTTTTAATCACTACTATTTTTTAATTTGCTGTAGCAATGTTGTAGCTTACATTCCCTATGACCTATCCTCTCAAACCTTAGGACCCTTCCCCTCAAATATCATCAGAGCCATTATTATTCAAAGTAGAGAAACTAGAACAATGTTTAGGTAGGTACATTACAAACTCACTTGTAACAGAAGTCCCGGCCGCACTGAGCGCACGTGTGCTTGATGTTCATATGCGTGGCGTCGTGGTGGTCCCGCAGCGCCGCGCTCGTACGAAACGCTTTCTCGCACAACAAACACTGAACACAAAAATAGAACCATCACTGTGTTTAACTGTCACTCTATAAGGTTTATAAGGCAGTTCAGGACCATCTATGAACGCTAAGACATTCGAGAAATTACAATCTCTATAAAGGTAAATCGATATTAATGAGGTGTCAAGAGTGGTCTGATCATTTGTTATGAAGTATCTTTACTCAAAGATACTTCATTTGTTATACTCATAACAAATAGCATTACAATCTAATAAACTCAATAACAAAATACTCCTGGCTCTGGAAGTTAGCGCAAAAAACGCCCCGTCAAATATCACAGATTCACAGCATTGCTATCTCTTATAATGTCTAAAGATTTTATGTTTCTAGTCATACATTATTCGTTGGCATTCTATTCCTACGATCTAATCTGTATTTAGACAATAAAATGCACCTCTCTCTCTCGCACTCAGCGACAACATACTTGTTTATATATAATTGTATATACCTTAAATTGTTTCTCTTGGTGTGTGAGCTTGTGTTTGTTAAGATTGGACGGGTTGACGAAGCAGGCCGGACACTCTGCGCACTTGTACGGCTTCTCGCCCGTATGCGTCCGCATGTGCATCACCAGGTAGTATTTGTACTTGCTCTTGTAGGGGCACAGGTCGCAGAAGAAGTTGAATGTGTTTGAATGGACAATCCTGCAAATTATAGTGATACATAATATATTAGAAAATACAAACTGATTACCTATGAGTTTTGATTGAATTTAATGTATTACATATGGTTTTTGAGCCTTGTAATGATGGGGAACTCCTTGCCGCATGTGGGACACTTGTGCAACACCTTGTCCTTATGTATATGTCGCATGTGGTGTGCGATGCTAACGACCAACTGGCCGCAGACGTCACAGGCACGACGCATACATTGCCTCTCCCGTCTGTGAGATACTAACTCCTCCTGTCAACATGAATTGTAATTTAATTTAATCGATCTATTAAATAAGATAAGATAAGCGTGGTAGGCTATGGCCTAAATCCCACTCACCATGAGAGGAGACCCGGTCCAGCAGTGGACCAACAAGAGTCAAAAAAAAAAACACTCAATAATGATTATTGATATAAAGTCAAAGTGCTTCAAAGTCACAATTAGTCTATGAAAATTCTCCAATAGCATGTTTAGTTATGCAATACAGTAAAACAAGTTTCTAGATAATATTATGAAACAATGTACCTTGCTACCAAATGTCATATCACACGGTGAACACTTAAATTCCTTAGATTTTGAATTCTTCTTCTGTGACATTCTTTCTCTCTTTTTACGTTCATTGTCCATTCGCTCCTCGATTTTTATCCTCTTTAGTTTCATTTGATGCAATATCAATTGGAAGTCATGTTTGGAATAGGGGTAAGAGTGAAACAATGGATCACCTGAGCAAATAAAATATATACAAGTATAAAAATGATTGTTACTCAACTGTAAGCAATCCAAAGACATTTATTGATTGAACTCTATATTGTTATCTTGGAAGAACACCAGCAATGCAATTCTTGACCAAAGTTAATGTGTTGCGTTCATTATGAGTAGTGTAAAAATAATAATAGTGAAATAATATATTCTTTTACTATGGGACACCAGAACTGTCACAAAAACTTTTAATCACTTTTACAATAATTACCTTCAGGATTCAATATTTTTCGGAACTTTTTATCTGTAGATTCACATTTTTGTTTAAAATTGATCACATGTTTGAGAGATTCAAAACACTCATTGCAAATGAATTTCGGCAGGGAATCGTCTACACTAATCTGAAAGGATAGTTTTATTAAATTTCGACATATAAAGCAAACATTAAACATATAAAAAGACAGTGTAATAAAACACCTATGCCTTCTAAGACTAGATTAATAACTGTTGATATTACATATTATAATGTCTTAATTTATCCCTTGACCCGACCGTTCAAACAAATGTGGTTTCCACAACAAATATTAGAAATGATTTCAGTTCGGTGTTTATTTAATCAACGTAAACAATATACAACTTACAGATATGTTTGTTACACTACGGAGGGCTCCCATGACATCAGAACCACCAAATTTATAACTCAACGGTGTACAGCCACTTCTTGCACACACTCTACATATCATATCCTTTGATAAACTTAATCCAGATTTACTGAAATGATAGAAATGTTCATATATCAATGGACTGCTTCATTGGTTTATTTTATAGAGGTTAATACAGTCAACCTATAACGCCGTACTTTTAGAACGCGGTTTCCATATAAAGCGGAGTTGAAATTGCGACAGCCCTCCTATAACGCGGTACTTTCAGAACGCGGTTTCTATATATCGCGGAGACAAAATGGCGACAGCCCTCCTATAACGCGGTACTCTTACAGTGCGGATTCCGTTCAACAACGTTCCATCAGTTCTTTCCGTGCACCCAATGAATGATTTTAACTGGATATGTTGATATAAACATTCAAGCTCATCTCTTAGCCGTTTATGACATCGGTTTCAGTCGTCTCAGAGCTGTTTCACAGTACGTTTCGTTGGTGACCAATTCTTTCTAAAATGTTGTTGCTAGCACTATTTTAGCGACAGCGAAGCGCAAAATCGCTCCGTGGTATTGAAACGGTTTATTTGTGGTTTATAACTGGACAACATTACACAATACTGTAAGTAATATTCTTCATTTGTTCTAATATAATAACAAAATAATTTTTAACCCTAGATTTGCATGATGTCAAACACAAAAGAAACAAGGAAAGGATTAAAAAGAAAGTTTATATCTCTTGAAGATAAAATCCAAATTTTAAATCGTTTAGAAGGTGGAGAAAAAATATCGTCTGTTGCAAAATCAACAAATTTGAATGAATCTACTATTCGAACCTTAAAGAAAAATGCAGATAATATAAAGAAAACTGTGGCAAATGGCTGTCCGTTAGCTGCGAAACGTGTTACTCGCACACGAAATTCTAATATGGTTAAAATGGAACGGGCGTTAATGATCTGGTTGGAACACTGTATAGCCAAAAAGATTCCTATCAGTGGAAATCTTATTAAGCAGAAAGCACTTAAAATCTACGAACATTTAAGGAATACTGAGCATTCTCATGCAGGGCAAGAAAATCATTCGTTTGTCGCGAGTAAAGGATGGTTTGAGAAACTAAAAAAAAGGTACACATTGCACAATATTAAGTTTCAAGGAGAACAGGCCTCAGCAGATGCTGAGGCTGCCGAAATTTTTAAGCTGGAACTAGCTAAAATTATCAATGAAGGTGGTTATTCACCTGATCAGATTTTTAACGCCGATGAGACGGCATTATATTGGAAAAAACTACCATCTAGAACTTTCATTTCCAAAAATCAAAGGCGTACTCAGGGGTTTAAACCTTCAAAAGAACGTATCACTCTTCACGTGTGCAGCAATCTATCAGGGAGCCTGATGATAAAACCAATGATAATAAATCATTCAACTCCCCGTATAATGAAAAATATTAATAAAACCCAATTGCCTGTATTCTGGCGATCTAATAAAAAAACTTGGATGACTCAAGATTTATTTAAAGATTGGTTTTATAATTGTTTTATCCCGGCAGTGGAAATCTATATGATTGAAAAAAAAATGTATTTCAAAGTTTTATTGGTTATTGGTAGCACTGGTTGCCACAAAATGAAACTGGACCATCCAAATGTGAAAATTGTCTTCGTTCCTCCTAACTGCACGTCATTATTACAACCTTTGGACCAAGGAGTCATTCAGACTTTAAAAATGTACTACACGCGCCAACTTTTCCAAACCATCTATGACAGATTAGAAAATAGTGAAAATAAAACTCTTACTCAAGTGTGGAATGAAATTACAATTTTAGATTGTATTACAACCGTGTCATCAGCCTGCGCAGAAATTAAACCATCAACGCTTAATGCATGTTGGAAACCTCTTTTACCTCAAATGGTTCAAGCAATACAAGATGATTCTACAATTTCACTCCCAGTTACAGAAATAGTAAACATTGCTTCTCGTTTAAGCGATAAAGAATTTGTAGTAAGCCATCAGGATGTAAGAGAACTAGTACTGGGGGAAGAAACTTTAGATGAGGAAGAACTGATGGAATTAATTAAAGCACCTACCTCAAATGCATTGTTAAACGAAAATATGGAAAACAAACGGGTGCCAAATCTTGATTTACAAGATGTGAAAAAAGGACTAAATTTGGCTAAAGAATTAGAACTTCATTTCATTCAAACTGATCACTCAACAGTGCGCAGCGCAAAGTTTAAAAGAGAGTTAAGAAATTGCTTAGCTCCCTATAGAGAGGTTTTAGTGAAGCTAGAAAAAAAAACTACAATTGAAAACCAATCTAAACATGAACCAAGTGAGGAAGACACTTTACCCATTAAAAGAAGACGAGTTAGGTGACTCATATTTGACAGAGAGGATGAGTGTTAAAAGATTACATAATTTTACAAGTCTTTCTTATTCTTGTTGGAAAACAGTTTTTTATTTTAGTTTTCTTTTAATTTTTTTATATCATTTTCTTATCTGAACTCTTATATTCAATAAAAATAATTTATAATTTATCTTGTCTTTTGCATTTATCGGTCTCCATATAACGCGGTACAAATGATGTGGTTTGTACTCATTCGTTATTATAGTGCGGTTATCATACAATGCAGTAGATGGTTTCCATGCTACGAATTACATAGCCTAGTTTGTAGAGTTACATAAATCAGAGTTTCTTATAGTGAAGTTTCCATATAACGCAGTACGCACTCACCGCATTATAGGAGGGTTGACAGAAATAAACACAGGTGGTACGATCCTATGTTTATTTATTTATTCATAATTATAGTCTCAAAATTAACAATAAATGAACAATCTATTCCTATTCAACACTAGTTGGCTTTAAACATTGATAGAAGGGAGCGACCACAAAAATGCAGCAGACTAAAGCCAAGCATATCAAATATGTATTTGTTTTTCTGTTACTGTATCGCAATGAAGAATTTTCTGTGCCCATCTGTAAGGGATAAGAAATGTACACTTAAACTACTTTTATACATTGCTTCTTTATATGTGTTCTAAATATAAATACAGATTAACCAGCCAATCAGAATCAGAATGTAGTTCTTCTGTTTTTATACTTCCAGAGTAATAATTGGTAAAATATCCATATATTCTAATCCATTCAAAAATAACAATATAAACATTACTCATTGCTTACAATAAAACTCTTACCTCTCAATGGATAATTTCTCCCAATGGTTATCAGATGTGCTGGCATCTTCATTAAGAATTTTAAAATTGCCACTTGGATATTTTACCTTATTTAACTTTTTCAACATAGATTTGGTCAAGTAAACGGCCATTGTAATGAGTTAATTTCTGCAGGCGTTTAAATAAACTATTACTTACAAAAATACCTAATCAAAAACACATGCGTTCCTGCATTCTAAAAGTCGTGATTTGCCAAGAAAATACTAACACAACATTATTGCACATTTCCGTTTAAATTGTTTCATTTATACTAACAAACACCTTAAAACTAAGCAAAACATTTTTTTATTATTCCTACCACTGACAAATTCAACTAATGCAAAACTTTATGTTAAAGACCGCTAACAATCTTTCGAGAATTTCCTAAAAGAATTTATGTAGAAATGCCAAACGCAAATCTGCCAAACAGTTGGTCGGTCAGACATCAAATCAAAAAACAAAACAAACATTAAATTTCTATTCGTTTTGTAGCACTGGATACTGTTATTTTAGCCAAATATCATTCATTTGACAATCTGTACAAATCTACCTTTACGTTTGTTAATTGAAATAATTCTTTATTAAATTACTCTCATTATTATATCATAACACCCGGACTTTAACGGGGTAGACAGAATGCTCCGACTGCCAGATATACATCTTTTAGAAACTGGAATGATTATAGAAGAAAAACAATGTAGAAAATGTTGAAGCTGATTTCGAAGACTTCCAATAGTACGTTAGTTGCCTGAAGTACTTGGTTAAGGTCGAAAAGTCTCAATTGTCTCTCTCTCTGCCATGTCGTTTTTTATTATAACTTATATGTATATCGACAAAGAAATAGTGATAAATTTTTTTTTCCTCCGTTTATTTGTTTTATTCCTAATTTACCATGATAGGAGTATCCTTTATAATCATATTTTATTACTTCATTAGGTTTTCCAATGGCAAATATATTTCTCGCGAGTGTATAAGCGGAGTATCAGCGAGTGAATAAGAGATCAGATCACTGTTAGTGTTTTGACTGACTACATTGCATTGATTGCAATACAATTTTTTTCTAGGAATTATTATGCGAAAGGAAAATTCTTATTTTTTGACAATTCAACTGTAACAACAAATTAACTAGTCTGTGACCAACAAATAAATTGTGACAAGTTGACAACTTGATATGGAAATCATTTCTTGATTTTCATGTTTGGCGATACTTGTTGTTACTGTTGGTTACACTTATTGTTTATTTTTTGTGGACTTCTGTCCTATCGTAATTTTGTTATTGTTATGAGAATTTAATAGGAAAAAAGAAAACCAACATAAAAGGTTATTAGCTTATACCTAAATCAGTGACAAATCCCATATGACTTCTCTTATATTATTAAAATCCATGATATTCGCTAGCGCTTTACACAAAACCAAGAAAAAAAAGTCGATGATGAAATCAAAGAAATCGTAAGTACACATGCTTATAATAAGAAAAGGAAAAAGAGAAAAGTATCCTTAATAAAAAAATAGATATTGCCGTGTTAGAACCATTTATAATGTATATTTAATAACTAACAATTCATTTTCAGTTCATCGACAGAAATGAATAAATGTCGGATATGCAACCAAGGAAAGGGAGAAATACCTATTTTTGATAATTTTTTACAACCCAACATTCCAGAGGAAATTAAGAACTTTTCAGGAGTTACTGTATGTTTATTTTGTTCACAACTTTATTTAATAGATACATGGAAAGGTTGTAATTATATAAGATATTGTTGTTTTCCTTTAGTCCATTAACGGTTTAAATTTAAACTACTAATTAATTGATTCTTTAATTATTAAATGTTCAAAACCAAATTTATGGTAGAATTTACCTATGTTTGTTATTGCAGATTATCAAAACAGACAACTTGCCTCAGAAAATGTGTAAAAACTGCTTAGATTTATTAAATGGATGTGTAATGTTTCGTGAAATGTGCCAGAAAAACAATAAAAAGCTCATAGAAGCATCTATTAAGAAAGGTATGAATTTTGAGTTCTAGCTTAAGGGGATGTTAGTTTTTCTGTTGACTTAAATTAATGTAGATGTTAAGTGGTACCTGGTATAAAATCATTGTAGATGAAAATTTTAGCAACTTTTTGTGAGACATAAATTCACACGTTTTACAGAATACAATGATTATGAAGGCATCAGTAATCTGGACCAAGAGAGCGATGTATCCTACAACATTCCCTCTCCTAATTTTTCTGATCACAACTCCGAAATTTTGGAATGTTCAACATGTAATCAAGAATTTTTAGACTTGGTTAGTACTCGGTTCCATAAAAGTAAACCTCAAAGTTGTCGAGTCGCTCTGAAGCTAACCAGGTGAACATTAAATAAATGCATCTTAAATATTTAATATGTTGATATTCATTGAACAACTGTTTTATATCTACTTGTTACACTTATATAGTTGTTTTAATAAAATATTTATTACTTTCTGATCGTCAAATTGAAAAATTAATAACTGTGTAATAGCATTAAGTAGGTATGTTTGTCTGTTAGTGTTTTGAGAACATACACAAACAATTAATGTTTTATATTTTCAGAATACATATAATTATCATTTGATAACATGTACAAAATTAACAGAATCAAAAATTGCTGAGCATCTTAAATCATCAGAAGGAACAAAGAATAGCTTTTTATGTGACATTTGTGGGAAAACATCACGATCAAAAGCGAATCTAATTGCTCATAAGTATGTGTACTCACACTTTTTTATGATTAAAGAAAGCATCTAAGACACCAATAACAAAATTAATAAACAAACAAAAATTTTCTCGGCAAAACAATACAGTTCTTGGTTGCTCTTTTCAATCTACAACTATATCTACTAACAAATGATCTAAGGGTACTTCACTGTTCCACTGTTCTACATATAAAGTAATATTATGGTATTCTGGCTGCAAGTTATAATGACGTATTTACAAGAAATAGTTGTTAGGAAACTGAATAAGACAAAGATGTTTCATGTATAATGTATACTCGTAAAATGCTTACGAAAAGTAATTTATATTCAGATATAAAGAGAATTTTTATTGACATTAATGGTTTCATTGATCATTATAATCTATCTTTCAGAAGCACACATGAAAATATATTCCCCTTCAAATGTGATTCTTGTCCATACCAAGGGCGTACCATGGACCTTCTCAAAGTTCACAAAAGATCACATATGACAGACAAACCTTTTAAATGCACACAATGTGCAAAATCGACTACCACATCGAGCAATTTGGCTAAACATATGAGGCTCGTGCACAGTACTAGTAGACCGTACAAGGCAAGTATTTCACACAAGATACTTTTATGGCCTTAATCAGATAGTATAAAATATCATTAAGCCTCAATTACTTTTAATGCTAGACTATTTCCAACATAATAAATGTACTTTTGAAATGTGTGACCTAAGCATTCCTTTTTAAATATTTATATGCTTTAATTTACCTTCATTTGTTCTAGTGTTCTTACTGTGAGAAGGCGTTTTCTTATCAACACGACATGAAGAGACATATAAAGGACATCCATTTAAGGCAAGGAACAGTTGAATGCGACATTTGTTTTAAGAAGTTTAACACTAAGTATGTTGCATTTTAATCTACTATTCTGTTAATTTTTTATTTTGTTAGCTATTAATACTGCACACATTTTAAGGCATAATTGACAGTAGTATTTTGGAGTGTTTTATTTTGTATGAAACTAAGTCTTGAACTAAAACACTAAACAGTCTCCCTAACATTAATTGCTTTACTACAGACCTATACTAGGATACTAGGATAATAATCAAGTCCTGGTCGTAAGTCTGACAAGGATTGCTTCTGATTAATATTAATTAAGATACAATATTGTTTTTAAAGTGTCTTCCTAATTAAGGTTACGTAACATCACACCTGTAATTCCCTAAGGGGTAGGCAGAGGAGTGTAGTACACCCCCACAATTAAGGTTGCTGGTCATTAAATCCCCGCATATTAAGTGGTTGATGATGCACACTGAATGCAAATCTTGTTTATTGTTTCGTCATGTGGCTCATGCAACATCAATTCCAGTAGACAATTGTTGATATATAAAACTTTCTTTTATCCTTCTTGTTATTGGTTGAAACAATAAAGTGAGTTTGGTATAAAAGTAAGGTTAACAATATCAAAATTAACGTTGCACAATAGATAAAAGCCTTGCAAATATATGATGCACGGGTCCTCGCAATGCTTGCGGCTGCCGCTGTAGTAATAATGACCTAACGAAATCAGGATGTCAATCTGTCTCTTCTGCGTATATGTGTCTAAACTAACCTTATAACTATAAAACTTAAGTAACAAATAAACTATGTTAATATCCGTTTGCCTTTAATAGAAATTAATTCAATTTCAGAAAAATTCTTTATGGTCATAGATTGAAGATTCATAAAATAAGAGGTGAAAGACACGGACGGCTACCGTCATACCTGCAGTGCCAGACAGAAATGGAAAATCAAACCAACTCCTGTGATACAGTTTATTAATAGCAATAGCAATGGCTACATTGACTAAGTACCGTAATTATTTATATTTAACTTATTCATTTGTACTGCTTGAATATTTTACGTAATTAAAACCATCCCAATGGGATGCTTATTATTTGATGCACTGTAAACAACTTATCTATTAGGTACTTGCCCTTTTATAAAAGCAATTAAAAAGAATATTTGCAACTTTGTTTTTTAATTGACAGTTGCCTTCTTTATCTCTTCAAATGGCATAATTTAGAGTTCAATACCATATACTAACGGGCTATAATATCACCAATGAAAAAATGAATTTATTTACATTAGCCATTGATCAGCAAGACTTGTTCAAGCTTAGAAGTGTCTCAATATTTGATGTTAAATCTATTTGAAATGAAACTAGTCGTATTAATTCTATTTTTCTATAAATGCTTTACATTCGATTTGCCCAGCGATGGGTGCAAATCTGATTTAAGCATAGATGACGATCACTATAATGTGTCTAATACGTATCACACCGGTGAGGCTTTCCCTGCTGACGCCCATTACGATAAGTATGGAAATTTATTCTACGTAGAGTCGGGCCGAACGACCGACGGATATTACTTTGATGTGAAGATGATTAAACCCCAGAAAAATACCGCTGAAAAGGTTCCAGGTAACTATCATTTGATTTTACTTTAAGAAATAGGTAGTTAGAAATACAATTCATTTATTTCATTCAAGTGACCTGTTGGTAGTGTGGTTGTAGTTTCGATATTCCCGCGCAGGAAAAGTATTTATTTTATGCTATTTGTTGTTCGGATTTAAAATTACCCACATAAGTACTGCCTGGTAACTATAGCATAGCCTCTGCCAAATTTGGGATAAGGTGGCGATGTGAATTTGTCTCATATTATTCCTATTATCCTTATGGCGGAAATACTTTGACATATTTAAATACTTTGAAAAGTACTGCTCTTTTACTTTGCCTAGCGGGCTTTAGCTAGTGCAACTGGCCACCCTGTTTTTTTAAAGAACTAATGTCATAGGGAAGAAGTACATATTTAATTTTGCCGTATGAACACTTTCGTTTTGTTTGTAAAATGTTATAAGTAGAAATATGATATAATTTTTCCTCACAGGCTTACCATCTGGGCTTAGTTATTCAATAGCGGCAGATAAAAAAAGAACCAATATTTATTTTGGTACTGGTAAAGGAATATATGTATACAGCTATGAGACACAGCGAGCAAAGTTAATATCAGATCCGAATTTAAAATTGAATATGATTTTCGTTGATAAAGATGGTAACAAATACATAACAGAGAGCCTAAATGGCGTTGAAGAGTTATACCTTTTGAAAGGGGAAAAGAAAATACGGTTCAAAACTCTCGAGGCGCTCAATGAAATGGCAATAGATAATGAAAATAACTTTTATTTCATCAAAGAAGAGAAGTTCTACGTTTTAAAATCTACTTTATCATCTCCCGTATTTATCGGCAACGTTACCTACAATGGTTTCGCTCAAATATCCATCTATGACAAAAAAGTTTTCATTGCCAGCGAAAATTTGGCTTACACAAATGTCAATGATACCAGTTCCCT
>DWDX01003045.1:0-13873 GCA_018245675.1 Agara michaeli | reverse complement strand
TAGATAAAATATAAATTTAAAGATAAAGGGAGTACTAAGAACATTATAATAAAATATATACTTATATACCTGCAACATGTAGTTGATTAACCGATTATCTTCACGAAATATTAAAGACTACTTATAAGTAACCGTTTACTCGTTTACTTCTGAATGAATGAAATCATGTACATTTTACATTTTGTATCAATTTATCAAATATAATTTTTTTAGCAGAGGGTCCAAATAAACTTAAAGCTTAGTCGATGTATATTACATGATAGATAACTTATACGTAAGTTATACATGATTTTGTGGAATACGATTTAATAAACAATAGTGCATCTCGCAAAGTATTGGCTTAAATTTAGTTTAGCAAACATCGCAACTTCGCCTGCAGTAATAGTGTAAATGGCAAGGCATTTTCAAGTTTCAGTCGATCGTCATCTAAGCATATCACTTAATGACTGGAAAATACATGTTCGATCATAATACCCTATCATAACTTTAAATTAGGTGAACAAATTAAAAGCTCTAAAATAAACAACAGTCTTAATTAAAGTTATTTACACAAAGATTTATTTTTATAAAAATATCCTACTGTACATTCAACAATTGTCGTTCATGTAGAAATATATAATTTATTTAACAACTAGAAACAGTATTAAAAATAGTCAATTTAGGAATCATCTTGTCATAGGCAAGGTCTGTGGCGGAAAATACACTGGTCGAGGATATAAATATGTTTGACATTGACAAGGCACTTTGTTGACAGGATAAAAGCATATTTCAAATAACAATAACATTTGTTAATAACTAATCGCATTATTATATTTAGATATTTCCCCGCTTATGCGATTAACGTATGCTTATGGGAAAAGCAAATGTAAATTGTAAAATGATAAAGTAGATTATTCGTTTGATGATGTGCATGGAAATGTGAAGTACTTACAAAATTTTTGAGATGTTATTTATGATGGTGATATTCGAGTGTATCTATTTAATTATTATTATTATACCATCACGCCATAGCCCTAACGGGGTAGGCAGAAAGCAACGAGTATCAAATATCTGTTCTTATAAATCTGACGTGCCTAATCTACGCAAGTATATTGCGCCAAATAGTACAGAAAAAGCTAAAAAGCAATAGCTGACTGTATTGATAATTATGGCTATAAGTATATAAGATTATGAATGTATCTGATAAATGGAAATAATCCCAACGAGTGTATTTGTTCCGCTCGAAATAAGTAAGAGGCCAGGCGGCCGCCGAGCGCCGCGTCGCGTCCAGTGACCACCGTCCGAGCTTGCAACAGGTTTCTCAAACCTGCGCTGAGAGAACTTCTTACGCTAACCTTACATTGCAACCTCTGTTCCCGTTGATGTTATTTTATATCGCAAAGTCCAAAAACGCTTTATATCCTGATAATACATTGAATACAAACATAATTTCAGAATCCGAAGCCTTCACAAGAAAGGCGTGGCGGTGCATGAAACGTTCCTTTAACGTATTGTCAATAGAACAGACGTTTTAAATATATCTAAGTAATAAGTAACACACATGGCAAGTATGTATTATACGTTTATACTATTTGGAACACATTAAAAATCGGCAATATAATGTAAGTGATCAGCCCTTAATGTCAATAGATTAACATAAGTACATTTAACCTCGAACACATTTAAGATACATAGACAAGAACAAGTGTCGACATGCTAGGGAAATATAAAGCGACACGTACAAATACCGAACGAAATAATAAAACTACATTATTATAAAAACACAAATAGGATCTGCAGATCTATTTAGAACCTTCTCGTGCGATCGAATACGCTGTACACTAGGGAATTAGTGTATAGACTAGTTGAACGTAATCTCAATAGAAACGAGACAAGACTAACTCCGCGCAGAATAGAGGAATACTTACAGTTACATTTTAGAATATAATAATGTCGAAGTAGCTTCCGGAACAGACGAGAACTCGAATCCGCCAGCTCGGCACGACCGACACATTGGTCCCGCGGTATTATATAAAAGCACAATATATTAGTGTCGTGTTATAACATAATAGTTCTAACGACAGATCACAGCCTAAGTTTAAACGTAAACGGATGTTGGCGTGCGGCCCGTGTCGTGGCGCCGTCACGTGGCTCCGTCCCGGGGCGCGCGCTCCGTGGCGTCTTCGTCAGTGGACCTGTGCACACAATATACACATACCTATATTGACGTCAACAGTTAATCGAAAATGGTAAAGTTATTTTTTTAGAAAGAACTGACATTTTTTATTGCCGCGTTTTCTCTCTCGCCTTCATTAGCTTGAAGGTCGCTTAAAAATATCCCTTATAATAAATGAATTGATTTAAATTTGAGACTAGTGACGAGTGTGTATGACCACTTTGAAGAGATGAAAGGAGTATCCTTATGGCTAAAAAGCGCGATGACATGATTTGTGTATAATATGATACAGGTATATATTAGTGAAAATGTCGGAATCTGTTTCGTATATGTACGTATATGGTAAGTATTCATGGTGACAAGTCAATGTGGGATTGCATTTTTTTTAATTCAAATATGGAGACTTTCTGCTCTTTAAAAAAAAATTGAAATATTAAGGTTGGTTAATAAAAGTGGTTTACATTGAGATGGGCGTAGCATTTTATAATGAAGATACACAAATTATTTCATTACAATGTTAAAAACATTTAGATGTTAGTCAAATCGTACCGGTAGACGTGCGCGGAGGCGCTGGGCGTGTGGTAGTGCGCGGCGTAGGGCGCTCGGCGCCGCGCCAGCGCCGCGCGCCGCACCGCGCCGGGCCGCATGGAGCACGCGGCCGCGCGCCACGCCAGCCTGCCGACACACGCACTGTACAGGTGCATACACTTCTCTATTGCTGTGAAGCTCCCACTTCAATCGTAACAATATATTTTTTCAACCCTTTCGTTTATCGCTACCGAGCGCAGGTCTTCTTTCTTGATGTGAAGGTTTGAAGCCGTAGTCTACCGTTCCGGTCGAGTGCGAAGTGGCAGACTTGACAGATACAATAAAACATTATGGAGAACTACAAGGTGCACCGGCTTCCTTGCGTTGTTTTTCTTTAGCGTTACAGTGATTGATAGTCAATTCTTGGTTTAAAATCATACTATATTATTGTTAATACCCAATGTTTCCGACCTATCCTATACACGATTTACATATATCTCTCTCTCGTTTCCACTAGAATCTGAGGATTGCCGGGCCGCCCAACGAGGCATTCAATTGAAATACCGCTACAAACAATCAAGTATATGACCAAATTAATTAAGCATTCATTTAGTCGTCACCTTTAATGAAGTAAATAATAAATGTGGTGTAAATGGGTACGCGAGAGTTTAACGGTCGAAGGACGTTACAAGTAGTGTGGAGTGAGTACCGGGGCGCCAGCGCCGCCACAGTGGTGACGACCAGCACGAGCCAGTAGAGCGGGTCGACCAGCGAGTGGTGCACGACGCGGTACGTGGACGGCAGCTTGAAGCACGACACGCACAGCGTCTGGTACGCCAGCGTCAGCACGAAGAACGAGCCCAGCGAGCCCGTCAGCGCGAACACGTGGATTATGGTCTGACAAATGGTTTCATAATATTATTAAATACCGTTCTTAAAACGACTCGCTACATCGTCAAACCTTCCTCTCTTTGTTCCCTTATTTTTTTGCAGGATAACAATTGTCTTTACCGTATTGTTCTACACTGACGTTTACCAGATAAAGACTTATTGCAACTGAAACAGTTCGATGAAGAGAGAAATAATTGAAACTTAATTTTTAATGTGTTATATATATTTACATTAAAAAGTGTTAAAACATCCATAACGATATTCCGATGCTGGGTCCTGGTCTCTCCTCAGACGCGAGGAAGGAATTTGAAGAATGTACCAGCTGCTCCAATATACCCGGTAAGAGATAATTAACAGGACAAACTTGCTGCAAGTACATATTACGATGGTACCTCTGTTAACAGGTCTAACAGGACTACTATTACCTAAACATAGGGTTTATACTATGCAGAGTTTCTAGTTTGTGTCGCTGGTGCTAATGTCTATTTGAAAACTGTACACGCAGTATAATAAAATTGAAACAGTGTTGTGTAAATTATCATTGCATTGTGCTTCTCTACATGCTTATTTATAAGAGCTTAAAAGAACCAAATTATAAACAATAAGCACTTTGTTACCTAGACAAAAAATATGCTAAACATCAAATACACATACCACTCGCACTTAATATGGTTTATAACGCGTTCTCATGTAATGTAGAAATCAAAATTTCACTCGTGCAGTCGTATTAAGTTACTGTGACAGAGTAGGCACAATTTCATTAAACTATTTCGTTTTACAACAAAACACCCCAAAACCACTTACGAGTTTCTTAAAGAAAAGCTGCATGAAAATATGGTAATTACTTTTAAATAAATCATATTTCCTTACGTATATGTAAATGTTATATAAACTACGAATACATTATATTATTTGTCCAAAGCGACTCAAAACACAGTTGTCAAACGGAAGCGAAACAAGAAAAAAATAAAAAAAACACGAGGCACAAGAACCGACCCAGCTCCGTGTTTCGATGGCGACGTAGAGCAGCATGATGACGAGGCAGCAGGTCATGTTGAGCAGGCCGAAGGTCCAGATGTCGGTGTCGCGGTCCCAGTGCGCGGCCACGCAGCCGAAGAACACGACGAGGCTGATGTAGAGCGACTCGGCCAGCACGGCCCAGTAGGAGTGCGCGCGGTAGGCCAGGCCGCGCCGCGCCGCGCCGTACAGCCCGGGCCGCTCCAGCAGCAGCGCCGCGGGCGCCGCGCGCTCGTACGCGCCTGCACAAGTCGCACACCGTCACCGTACAACAATATCGTCGATTTTTTTTCGAATTCAACGAAATATTTTTCCTACAATATATTTTATAGAACCTGCGACTTATTACGCTATGTGTGGCATAATGTATTACATATAACATAATGTATTAAACTGTTTTTAACTTTTCCTCGATTAATTGTATATTTAGCTTGTATTACCGTAATTATATGTTATAATCACAATACTAAAGGCCCGGGAAGACGAGATTTTTTTTCCGCAAAAGACAAAGCAATGGTACGAAGACGAACGTGAGAGAGACCAAGGAAAGAGCGGACGCAAGAGGAAAAGTGTCAAGTACAGGAATAAGTGTAATATTAATAGAAGTGTTGAAAATAGAGAAGAGGCGTCGCGCGGCGTAGTTTTCTCGAAGATGACCCCAAAAATATATATTGTACGTGTCAATAATATAAATAGTGTACAAGGAGCAGGCCCACATCAAAACGGTCACCAATACGTCGGACTGGGTTATAAATAAGCAATTGGAAATGAAATCAATCAATCAACACTTTTGGATATAATATATATTGTTACGATATACGTTGTTCTGTAATGGGTTTGTTAGGGTTAAAACCTGTAAAGTGTTACAGTTGAAACTCACCGATAATAATGGGCGGAAAAGCAGTGAATACGAGGTTATAGGCCATCAGATGCAGCTGGTCGATCATGACGGACGACGAGAACCCGCAGTACAACTGGTACCAGAACACGAGAAACACGAACGTCTGAAACGCATCGTTCAAATGAAACATAATTGTTATTTTGTTAAAAATGTCCCATATATAAACGACGAATAAACATAAATGAGGAACAATTTTATAAATAATATACTAATTTGATTTTCGAAATAATCAATGTGCTGGCCTTCTGTGGCAAAATGATCTCTTAAGATGTTTTTTAAGATAATTATGGATCAGTAATAAAAGCGGATCTAAATAGCTCACGGCGTTCTTGAGGAAGAAGTAGAGGATCATGCGCGCGAGGCGGTCGTAGCACCAGTGGCCGTGCACCAGCAGCAGCCGCTCCACGTACTTGAAGCGCGGCAGCGCGAAGTCCGACGCCATGACCGCCTGGCGGCCCTCCTGCCCCGACAGCCCTGCCGGACACGACCGTCACATTTTAAGTCACCGTGAACTCGGCGACAACGAGATATGAGCTTTAAGCCGACTTACCGACGCCCACGTCAGCCGTTTGGATCATGGAGACATCGTTGGCGCCGTCGCCGATGGCGAGCGTAGTCACGCCGAGTTCTTCCTTCACCGCCTGGAATAGGATAACATAAACTCAGACGATAAATATTCCTTATCCGTGGCTATTTAACGGGCGAGAGCGATAGACGGTAAAGGAGCGACGGAGAGCGTTGCGAGCGGCGGGAGACGCACCTTGACGATGTAGGCCTTCTGTAGCGGGGTGGCCCGGCAGCACAGCACGGCGGAGCAGCGCCGCGCCAGCGACAGGAAGGGTGCCACGAGCCCCGAGCGCCGGTCCAGGATGTAGGTGAGCGTGCGCCCGTCCACCACGAGCGCGCGCCCCTCGCGCCCCTCCGCCGCGCCGCCCTCCAGGTAGTTCTTGATCGTCGACTCCGCATGTTCCTGTTTCATTATAAACGAACTATTAGTGCTCTGTTATCCTCCGACGGTTCTATTTCCTCAAATTATTTATTATTATTACGGAATAAATTATATGTTCGATCGTCGTATCGATATAGGTATGTAGTATTTTTAATTCTTTAATTTTTTACGTTATCGACGTTTGTTTTGATCCAGAGCAGGTTGTCGACAATGTCATCATTGATATTTTTAACGTGAATACGTAATACAATACCGTTTATGAGGTGATTATATTAATCATATTTTATTTTTGCTTATTTGTTATTTGATCCTTATTTAAGTATTTTGACCGATAAAATTTAATAGAACATACATAAATCAGTAGGCATATATTTCAATCTAAAATGAAGATATCGTAGAACAGATCGACTGTGCCATTACTCACTCTCGCAAATGATACTAAGACAATATTATTTTGAGTTAAAATAAAATGTCTACCACTACTACGACATGCTGTTGCATTCCGTAGAAATTAAGGTGTAGTAATATGAATACGGAAGCGACGCGCGCACAACAGTGGAAATAGAGCAGCACCTTGTCGCGCGACATGAGGTAGAGGAGGCGGTCGGTGGGCGAGAACAGCGCGGCCGAGTAGGCGATGTTCACGGCGGTGTCGGGCTTGTCGCCCGTCAGCACCCACACGGCCAGCCCCGCGTCCAGCAGCGCGCGCACGGCCCGCGGCACGCCCTCCTGCAGCCGGTCCTCCACGCCCGTGGCGCCCAGCAGCGACAACGCGCTCTCCAGCCGCGCCAGCGACGCGCGCACGCGCCTTTCGCGACCTGACACACAGACACACACACAGAGTCACTCTGCGTCTTAGTTGACTACGACGACCGGCAATCCTTGCTCAAATGTCGTACGAGGCGTAGCAACGCTTAGGTATACGAGCGAGAGCACCGAACCGCGACGCGATCGCACTTGGACTTTTCTAAATTAATATATCATTTGCAACCTTTCAGTGTGCTTACTTCTCGTGGCAGTTTCAAACAGTGCAGTTTTTGACAATTACTTTTTACGGCATTTTGGGTCATGAATAATCCTAAAATAATAATTTTTAATGACAAAATACAAATAGCTAAATTTATATAATAAAAATTGTAAGTCACTTCAATGTCCAAATTATTTTTGCGGCGGTCCCAATTTCAACGATGAAATTTTTTTTTGTGTGTATCGTAATTTATTACTATAAAAAAAAAAGAATTAAACATTATCTAGATTATAACGAGCTGCGTAAACCGCTTTCTAAAGATTGTTTGTTTTTAATGCAGCTGATTTTTAGATAAAAGGGACATCTAAGAACTACTCTTACAAAATCAATAGAATATCATGACGCTCAAATGCATCAGATTAAAATACATTACATTATTTAGACTCACCTTCGCCGATCTCCGAGGCTCGAGCATGTCCCGCTAACCACTCTTCCCATAAAGCAGGCGACATGGTGCGTTTCGCCATAACCAGCGTCCGTAGGCCCGCGCGCGAGTATTCCGTTAACAAAGATCGAGTCCTCTCATAAGCGGCCGACTCGGGTGAGCCCGCTCTTATCGGTGCCAAGGCGCCTAATACTGTGCTATCCGCGCCTTTAACGTATAAGACCACCTGTAATAAGTAATTTTGCGTTCAGTAAATATACATGTTTTTCTATTTTGTTAACCCCATAATAATGAACAATACGCATATTCGATATCGTATCTACTCTTCTGTGGTACGTCAGAAAACACCATTTTTAACAGAACTTTTAGGTTTTTCTTTTTATAATAGCTCATACACAGGAATACTACGGCAGATAACTGATAAGGCAACAGCCAAAACTGATCAAAAACTGATCAATATTGATGTTTAAAGAGCTTGGAAATGAAAATAGGAATATCGACAAAGTCGGCATAGCAACATTCGTCAGACTTGTAATGTGACTGCTAATGACTACAATGATAATAATATCTTCGGACGATTTCACACACGGCTGTCTGATCCCAAATTAGGCACTATAATACAATATACAGATATTTATTACATCCAGCCAGAGCCAAGTATGTTAATCACACAAATGTTTGCCCGGGGTGGGAATCGAACCCGTGACCTCCTGTTTTGCAGTTAGGGTCTCTAACCGGTCGAGCACGAGGCTAACTGATGCGATAATGATGTCTATATAATACTGTTGGTGAGTGTTACCTGTCCGTTGGACATGCGCATCGCTACGGACATGCATTTGCGGTTGGAATCGAACTGCTGCACGCGCAGCACCTTCATGTGCGACAGCTCCCCGCACACCCCCAGCTGCACTTCAGCGGGCGAGCGGCTGCGCAGCTCGTACCCATAAGCCAGAGCCGCCTCCGCTAGCGCCAGCTCGTCCGGACTCTCGGCTTCGAAACGCGCCACCTGACACAACCATCGAACGCTCTATTGTGCTACTTGAATACATTTATACCAGGAACAGTCAATTTAGAACCGTTCATACTGTCTGACGAAGGTCACGCTAGTAGCATTATGCCACTGCAAAACTTGACCTAAATATAATGAAAGTCAATAAAACGGAAGTAAAATGCCAAGATAAATCAAACCAGTTCAACTAGCGCTGCGCTTGTTTTCCGTGTGTCCGACTTTTATATACGCAAACGTGATGAAGTACTAATATTAACTTATACAGAGAACGTGTATGTATGTATGTATGTATGTATGTATGTATGTATGTATGTATGTATGTATGTATGTATGTATGTATTTATATATTTATGTGTAGTATAATTGTGTATGTTTATATAAGTCAATAATAAATAAAATAATTTATTGTGGCGCCTACCGCAACCTTTCACCATCCGCCAAGGGTTGACTGGCAGAGAATGCCATTTGGCATTAAGTCCGCCCTTTGTAATGTTCTACGTTACAATAAAGAGTAAATAAATAAAAAATAAAAAAAAATTCCATAAAATGTATTTTAACTCTATACCCTGTAATGTGATGTTTTATTTGTATGATGTAATGTGATATTTTAACTCTATACCCTGTAATGTGATAATGTAATGTTCAAATGTATGCATATTTGCGCAAATAAACTTGTCTTGTTTCGTCTTCTGTGCTACTGAAGTACAATGACCACCCCTTTTCTACGCTACTACTATGAAATACAAGACTACATTTACCAGCAATTTACTCCGATATTTTTTGCGCTTGTTTATACTCTTCGTATGTTATAACCCATATGATCACAGGAACAGGTTAGGAGAATAGGTCCACTTCATTTGGGGAAGATTACCCACACGGAATTGCACCCTCCACTCAAACTGAACTGTAAACCCTTTTAAGGACGCCACGTTAGCGGCCATGAATGAGACCTTTAAACTAAAGTAGCCTCATTTCAACTACAATTATTTTAAAATATACCTCATTACTTTAAATTTCCTTTTACGTTTACCGAAACATTTACTACTTACTATTGCACATTGGGGCATCTTATTCTAATCACTTACCACGGTCATAGTCTGCGTCACTGACCATATGAAGACTAAGAGAATTCACAGGTACGTTTTCTAAAGCTGATTGATTTCTTTAAAAATACAGCAAGTGATGTTTAACCTTGAAAACTCACATGTCATTATAAAGTCATGTGTGTGCCTAGATTTAAACCCCGAACCCTGATAGCTTAAATTTGAAATCTAATCCATTATGCTAGCAGTGTTTTGTGATATTAATTCAAAATATCTTTCTACTTTATTCTATTCTTATAACAACCCTGACCTAGATGTAAATATTTCAAATATACTCTATTACTAGACAGTAGTTCCAAACTCAAGCGGAGAGGTCTAGAAAAGTATATGCTACGCTATTTAAGAATTTGGAAGACGGGCCCTAAAACCGGATAGTTTGCTAAGCTTTGCGGCTATATATTTTTGTTTATTAACCATAAAATAATAATAACTTAACCTGAACAATCGTAACTATTTCACTAAACGTTACGTTAAATAGTTATAAAAACTAAAACCCGACTACGTAAAATGACGCCTGGAAAAGTATGAAAATATTCGGTCTCTTGCCTAAAGATGTAGGTAAAGCGATAAGACAAAAAGACGTCTTCTTTACGTTGGTACACTTAAGCTAAGAATTCAATCAACGGTCCTATTTAAAAAAATATACGTTTTCATTAAACAGGAGCGTAAAAGATTAAATTTTTCAGCACAACAAATGTAACAGGTGGAAATATGCCCATTTGTATCGACAAAAGGACGAGACTTACTGGCTACTCGGCGAACAATGCGCATTGACGTAAAACGCCTTAAATTCACCATGAAACACATCGTGAAAGAGTTCTTTAAAGCCAGTAACGAAAGAGTCCCGTTTCTTTTGAGAACGTGAGGTACTGTTCAATGCGAGATGTAAACGATTTTACTCCTTTATCCCCATTGCAATAAAGTTCAATTTCATCTGCGATCGCCCGTGTTACAAAAAAGAAATTTTATGCGTAAAAGACATTCGCCCTAATGCGAGTTGTTTGAAGTGATTTCTTTTTCATGGCAAAGTGCTCTCTCCCATTACAGTTACAAAGCAGTTAACAGTTTAGGGGACACTACAATTAATATGACCTCGCCCTTAACCTGGATACTGAGTACCTTCCTTGATTATTTACTGATATATAATTTTCAGGCGTTATTTAACGTGAACACTTTACAAATGGTCAACCTTCAGTGACCAGACAAACAAAAATACACAACACTTTGTGTAAATAGAAAAATGGTAGAAAAGCCCTATGAAATGCAATAAACCAAGAAATATGTAAGTACATTGTACATATATACACAACATTTGAAAACAATATCTACATATAGGTATTATTTAAAAATAACAGAGGGAAAAGTATATACTGGACCTTTAAATGTTATTAGAGTCATTGTCATGCACTGTTACCTTAAAGCAAAAGGTTATGCGCATCATCGCTAAGCATTCCACGAAAAGCAATACACTACAGTTACAATGTCCGAGGTTTCAGCTTTAATGTTGCTATGTATACGCTTAACGCATATTACAATTATACCTGAGACGTTGGCAACGAGATTTTATCCAGCCATGGCAGCCGAGCTTGGAATATAAAGGTTTCTGGTAATCTCCGGGACCGCGGATATAAAATATTTCTATTATTTAATTCAACTCTGAGATCGTGTGGTCGTTTAGAGAATCTTTGTTGGCTTGCCGGTTTTTGTTAGCGAATGGGCTTCATAAATATATTATTAAGATTTAAATAAACAAAAGGCTTATCTCCGGTTTCGAAACCTTTGTAATATAGAATAATGAAGGACTGCTTACGAGGACTGTACTTAACGGTTATCTCCCGTTCATTCATAAGCATAAATGTGTTCAATTTATTTCTTTTTAAACAGAATGCATTTTTAATAACAAATTGCGCACACTTTTTATCAACGTAATGTTCGATCAATGTCTTTTAATAATTGATAATTGAATAGATAAAGTAATAGATTTGTAATGACCTCATAATATATATTATCTCTCAGATAATGTCTCGATTTTAACTGCAGTTTTAACTGCATTGATAACGGTATTAATATTCCTTAACGATTTTTGTGTGAATAGATTACATTGTCTATACCAGATATTGGTGTGCAATAAAATAAAAATACATTCATTATGTTACTTTAATTACAACAGACATAAGTACTACAAAAATTTATATATTTACATAATCGCTCTAAATATACTAAGGTCTCGTTTTCGTATAAAAAAGGCTCTATTTAAAATAAGTAATACACTTTTAGCAAATACCTAATTCTAGACACTAAGTAGGTATTTATTTATTTATGGCAACATTAATATTATTAAGATTAATAAAGATAAATTTAATTTTCATTATTTCTTCTTTAGCGTACGCTACTGAAATCAGTCTGAAAAACGTATGTTAGTGGCTCATCGATTATTTGTAATGGCTTGTACAAATGGGACTTATGGTATACCTATATTAGGGTAGTAAGTATAAATAAATGTATTTAATATTACATTTAGTAATTCTATTCGAGACTGGTCACAGATGCGTAGCCACTTTTGAAGACTGGGATAATCGACTTTACTATACATAATATATATCTGGAGGAAACGTTCACAACCCCGACGCGATGTGGATGTGGTGGGCGCTTGGTCTTTACTACGCTTGCTTTTCGTGGCTTGGAGGACACGTTAAGCAATCGGTACCCGTAGTACTCTTGGAAAGGCCTCGGAGACATTAAAAATGACGCTGGACTCTGACCTGTGTTTCTACCATATCGTGGTAGAGTATGCACTAGGGCTCCTGCGTCTACAGAACAGACTGTGCCTAACAATAGAGATGCACAATTAGAACATGAGTAGTTTCCATCAATCATGAGCACCGGTACTCAGCCCTTTGGAGGAGAGATACACAAATAGTTTTAATAACAATTCCTTCGAAATAGAAATGGCTCTGGCGGTACTATTGTCACACGCGATGTTTTACCATCTACCACTGTAAAAACCTGAAGGTTTTGTTCTTATAGGTGTTATACCCATTGGTCTAATTTCAGGATAATATAATGGTTGATAACCACCACCAATTGGCCCGTATACTAAATCAGGTCTGTACCCTGTAGGGTAGTTTCGTGCATTCCTATATCCATCGTCACGATTGTGGAATCCAATGTTCATACCGAAACCACCTCCGTCGGGCTTGTAATTAGAATTCAAAATTTCAGGTATGGGCTCTTCAAAACCGTAGACGTTGCCTACATTTGGATTCGATTCCGAAATGTAGGCTATATTAAAAGGATTTATGTTTGAATCAAAGCCGTCGTAATATTCATACTCCTCGCCAGAGACACAACATTCTGAACTATAATCCACGACACAGCAGTCGTCTTCGTCTGGCAAATTCGGTCTTCCAGGCTTGTTACCTTCACTGAAACTAGGATATTTTTCAGGTCTACTCGGAACTTTCTTAGTCGTTGTTTCCACTTGTACAGGTCTCACAGTTAATGAAACGCTGCTTATAGTAGTTACTTCAGCAGGTGAAGTACTATTTTCATGAGGCTTACTACTAGACATTCCTACGACTAGGTCAGGAATTATAGTAGAGGAACTGCTATCACCGTCGGATGTAATAGTCAATGAAGGAACGGTTACTATGTCTGGCAAAGTAGTACGTAAAACGTCACTAATATCTGGTCTCGTGGTAAATTTACTGTCATCCTCACCAGGTCTCGTCGTCGATGGATCAGTTTCCAGATCAGAGGTGATGGTAGATAACGTACTGTCCACAACCGGTTCGTTTGTAGATGGCGTTTCGCCCAGGCCAGGTGTTGTGATCGAGGAGCTGCTGTCACCGTCGGATGTAATAGTCGATGTAGGCACGGTTACTATGTCTGGAATAGTAGTGGGTGGA
>DWDX01003044.1:0-13877 GCA_018245675.1 Agara michaeli | reverse complement strand
TAAACGTAACTGGTGAAACGTGGGGGTGTACTACACTCCTCTGCCTACCCCTTAGGGGATTACAGGCGTGATGTTACTTAAATAGTATGTATCATTATCATATCATTGTCTATCATTATTAGACATTGACGAAAACTAACCATAAAACGGACACGGTAAAGGATAAAATCCGTGGCGGACGTGATCGGGTTATTTTATTTGGAGAACCAAAATAGGAATTTCAATATTTCCCAGAATAAAAAAAAGCAATTGTTTAAAAACTATTTATTTCATATCATTTATAAATACACATTGTATATTCATCTTTACACGGTACAATTTAAACACATTTTGGTACAATATTTCAACTCTGTGTAAGCGGATTCTAGCGAAGAAAAATACCTAAGACTAACGCAAAATATGTACATTATCAGTTGAAATAATATAGGATTGGTCTTTACTTGGCGAACACTGTATAACACGGTAATGCACTTGCGGCGTTTAAGTAATCAAAATCCGCTATCACACTGGCGTTCGTGGGCGGCACCGTCCGCGCGACGCACGCGCTCGCAGCACCGCCCCCTTGCGACGACAGTCTGATATCGGTCTAAACGTTGATCGCTTTTTATACCTTACCTATAGTCGTGATTTCACTTCACTACGAAGAGTTCTCTATACGTACTGGAACTGGATCCAAACGATGTTACTATTCCCGACTGATATCCTGTTGAGTACGAACTTAAGCCGTCGAACTTTTTGCAACCAATAATTATCCTAATAGTAGAGTTCTTTGACGATGAGCGCAAATTGCCTGCTTGCAAGCATACCGTCTTAATTGACGTCATAACAGATGCAGCGACGGCGATGCTGTCTTAGCTTGCATAGAATTTGCTTTCGAAATATTGAATTAGATAAGTTAAGTAGATATATATAATAAAGCAAGCACACAAGTTTCAAATAAAATACTTTGCTAACGACCTCCACTGGGCGTGTCAACACAAAACAGATTTTTGTAAGTGAAACACTTCAGAACAGTCATAGTTGCATTTAAAATGCTGCGTTGCATATAGATTAATGTGTGACATGAGTAAAGTAAACAAGGGAAAATATGTAAGAAGCCAATATTTAAATTCGATTAGAATATAAGAAATAAATCACAAGTTATCCTGTATTACAATTGATAAGTGACAAAAGCAACAGTATTTAAATAAATAGCTTCCATAGTTTTGGACCAACCGGCATACTAAACAGGTTTTTACAGAAATCTACCTAATACTATGAAAAGGCTTATTTAGGCCTCTTCTATAACATCACACGCCCTATAAGGAATGCACAATGGATAATATTTTGCTCATTTTTGGAGTCAATGGAGACTTTTACATAAGTTATGTAGTTTCTTAGATTCGTGTTTGAAGAATCATCCAAAGTTATAATGTGTAGACTGTCTTTTATGCACGATGTCATAGATAAGCACCTACAGATGCATCATAAAGGATCTACTTTGGATGCATATCGAAAATCATAAAATATTTCAGTTTCCTGCCGTACTATTAAAAAAAAAGAACTTTTCATTATTAAAACCAATAACGGGCGGTGGCGTATTTTTGGCAAATATTCCGAAAGTCATCGACCATATGGCGAATTTGATCACTAACTTTAAGCACTGAATTCCCAAATTCTAGGTCATTGCCCTTTGTATACTAGTACGGTTACGAAAACGGGATTATTATTGTTATTATAACACGCGTATTCCTTGTACATAGTTCATATAACTCGATTTGGAGATCAAATGTTTCATATGAAACACCTAAATATAGAAATCATTCCCCTTTAGCATTTATTGTACGTAGCCGAGATAAATGCTAATTGAAGAGAACGATTCATTTCATAATTCTCAATATATATTACATACATATTTCTCGGATAAAAATATAAACAGCTCCGTGACTCGACAACTTTCTAATATACATTATATTAATTTAACGGTTTTTTACAATTTCATACAACGGGAACGGACCTAACGTTACTACAATGTAGGTGCTTAACATAGTTGGACATATCCGTAAACATTATTGTAACATACAAATGTGTAAAACATTTTCAGAGAACAAACGATTGGTGAATTATATTTTCTTTTTTTAATCATCCAAAAGTAATTCAAAGTACGGGCCACTAGAGGGCGAGGCGTTGCGAGCAAGCCGCACATTTTAAGAAAAAAAAATGTAAAACGCCTGTCATTCGATTGTTTGTTCGAATACAATCGATCGTAGTGTTGATAAATGATTTATTATAAATATCATTACGTAACTTGCTGGATATTGCCAGTAGATATTTACTGAAATTAGTTTAGATATTTAAATATACTGGCAGTTCAAAACTATTCCCGCCAATTATCCGAATGCACCGCGTGTTGACGACGGACATTTACGGTATCTGTATCTTAATTTTGTATTTTCTTATTCGTATATATTGAAGGGGGGTGAGGGGAGAGGAGGGCGGGGCGGCTCGCTCATATCCACATTGCCTGTATTCAGTTCAGCGTTAAAAGGAAATTCCTAATAAGGATGCTGAAGGTTAAAGATCTACTTTAAATTCTAGTCATTCAATTAAAAGTCAATTACGATTGAAATGCGAATAACATTATCTTGCATCAATTCAAGCATTATTCTAATGTTTTCTTACATTACAAAGCGTGGCCAAGTCATCAAATAGAGAGAAGTACAGTGAAAAGCATACGCGACAACCTAAGTGACAGATATTTTCTAGAAACAGTCTAACATGACGCTCATTAAGTAATATAAAACATTTTTCATATATATATATATATATATATATATAGATTTTCATCAATCAAATTATAATGTCTATCCGTCCATTTATCCAAGTCCACAATTTAGGTTATAAAAATGTCACTAAGGGCAGTGCCAAAATTATTATTTTCGAATTATCTTGTATAATCTTATCATCTAATATATACATATTACTATAAAGAGGTACATGTTCATTGTGGTTTGAAAACATTTAGTTTATCCAATAAGGCATCTTCGCTTATGAAGTAATAATATAATAGACTATGACACAGACCCGTTGGACACGTGTCCAAACTATATTTTATCTCACTTAAAATGACGCCACGGTGCAAGGGACACGGGAGTGGTCACATTATATGCTAGTTACCTCTCTATCTATATTTATCGACGACACTATAGCTCACCAATAAAAAAACTCGGAAAATCGGTTGACAAACAGACAAATGAACTGAACTGTTGTGCCTTTGTCTATGGTATACATAGATAAAAAAAAATCTTATTTCCATGAAACCATACTGTGGGCAGAATACACTCGGGCATCAAGTAACTTGTAGTTTTTTAATTAACTGGGGTTTATACACAAATTTTCGAAAACACATTTATAAAAACGTTACATTTATATTGCCCAGAATTTTGACAATAGCTTAACTAGGACATCATCAAATATTGCTTATTAAGGCTACACAATACGCATAAATCCATGTGCAACTACAGATATAAGCACCGACAATATTTCAAAGAAATATCATTGCTTGGTTGTCAATGTGTTTAATCCGCACAGTTTTGTTGATATTAAACAGACCACACTCACATCTAAGTCAGGGACTATCAATCGAATGGCGGAGACTGTCAAATGTTTTATTTTTTTACGATTCCACAATTGAGTGATTGCCACAAAATCCTAAAACTGTATACTAGGCCTGCTTGACAGCTGCGCCAAGGTCTCCTTGATTGTAAACTGTTTAAACGTTTGCAATATGTAGACAGGTGTTAAATTGGCCACTGAACCCCATCTAGACCTAGTCCTAGACCATTTTGAAATACTACACCGACCTCTTTTACTCAGTTGTGAAGTCTACAAGGCTGCTACTTCCTCTTGGTGGCCATCTGATGCTTGAGGTGCTGCAGCTGGTCGTGCTGGCGCGCGATCTGTTCGTTGAGGCCGGCCACGTGCTCAGTCAGCACCGACATCTGCTGCTCGTAGTTGTGTGACGTCGAGTGCAACTCTTCCTCCTGTCAACGAACACCGGTTTATTTCTTTAATACTTCATTCATCAGCTGTAAAGTTGTCTTGACACGGGCATATAATTGTGTAATTTGTGTTTCAGACACACATTTTGTGTATATAAAGAAATAAAAACTGTCACATGAGTCAATTCAAGGATGAAAAAACTAGTTTTTTACTTACCAATCTGCTTATTGTGTTATGTTTCTCTTGTATTGTCTGCGTGTCTGTCTCTTTGTCACGCTCCAGCTCCTCGAACCGCAACCGAAGCATTTCACACTGACAATAATACATAATAAACGATTTGAAATAGTGTAAAGATTTAGTTTCTTTATACATATATTTGCCTCCCAAATTGCTAATTAACTAAAACGTTTTTTCTGTCTTTCAACTAGAAACAATTCCACACACGGCTGTCCAATTCCAAATTAGGCAATTGAACGCCACTGTTAAATAAACATCAAATAATATTCATAAAAAGTTCCGTTACTTACACCTTTTTCAGTGTTGCAGTGTATGTAGTTAGCATATATTATATCATAAATAGAACATAAATAATCCATTTTGAAACAAAAAGATCTCCTATATATATCTACCCACTAAAGTCTAACAAGACTGCTTTAGTTTGTCTGTGGAATTAAAAAATCTCACCTCTTTGACGTAATGTTCAGTCTTGCTCTTCAGCTCTTCCCGCTGTGCTTTCAGCTCGCTAATCTTATTCCTAAAGTACGTCTGCATCCGCTCCTCGCGCACCTGCACCTCGTGGTTCACAAGGAACGGTACTTCCAAGCTGCCTAATAACCCTGTAACTCTGCCTTCTGCGTCTGTAAGTCACACAATATTTTTTTATACACTAGCCTGGCAAACGGGCCGTCGCCGATGAAGTTTGCAACACCTAAGAAAAAGAATATATTTTAATATACACTAGCGCCATCTTGTTGATGTTTGGTACTATCAGCAAACATTTAACTTATGGTAGTGACATCTGTTGATCATATATAACACTGCATTCAGTTCAGTTCATAACAAATATATTACTTTTATCTCACGATAATAGCATTGTACATACTAAGAACTAAGTCATTGCTTCTTTCCGAATTGCAGGTAAAACTTAACTGAGTGAGAGAACACTGCCTGTATCCAACTCCAATATCAATAATACTAGTTACCTATCGATGTTTCATTAAAACTATTAAAGTCGCCCGAGTCATGGCCATCCCCTCGCCTCCTCTGCGATGCGGACACGTGCTTTGCTATTTCTAATTTCAGGCTCTCATTTTCCATTTGCAACATTTCATACTCCATTCGAAGTTTCTGGTTCTCCTGCCAAATGAAAAAATACAGAGTTGATAATTCCATCTTAAGCAATGAAATAACTCAATGGTGGCTGAAATTCTTCTTATATCCAATGCAATTGTGTTATAATTTTTAATCCTAATTAACCTGTTCTAAAGTATGAGTCTTGGTTGTCAGTTGTTCATTAACATGCAGATCATCCACAGAACTGAGAGCATCCTCACTGCCAACCTGAAAACAAACTCAAAATAAGCATGCACTCGATTTTAATATATCGACCAACACTGGCGAGTTCCTTTGAAATAATATTATAGAATTTTTCTAATCCAAAGGTGGTAAAACTTTTACATGAGTTTTCAGTTTGAAGCAAATTTTGCCAACGGTTTTTACATCTATATTGGATATGTAGTTTTGTTGTGGTTGGTCTGTAGTCAATGAATATAGAGCTTTATGTTATCATGTCTGAGTTATCATTCATATTAATCTTATACTCTTAATGATAATTAATCCTTTTAATTGAGTAATCGCTTGATGTGTTACTTGATCGTGATTGGTTGCTATATCGCTCTACACCACCTATCATTTTTAATGAAAGCAGATGATCGCTGCTTGCATGGACATTCACTTCTTGTTATATATCTGGTATAAAAACTTGTATTATCCCAAAATTACTTAATTCAAGTGAATCTTTTGCTAACAATTAAATCAACGCTGGTACCAGATGTCATCAAATGCCATGTTGGTGTATACGTATATAAATAAACCCAATTACCAAACTGCCTGCCTCAGAGTAAAAGTCACCATTGCAGCTGGTCGGTTGACTGCTGCCAACAAGAGCTTTATTTGGAGTACCTCCAAGCCTCTCTTTTTGGGCTTCCTCGAGAGAAAATTGTAATTCCTGGTTTTTATTTTTCAGTTTTGCTATTTCACACTTGTATTTGCTTTCAGATTCGTTCAAATGTCTCTGATAGTCCTCTAAGGTGGCTTGCAACTGTGATATTTCAAAGGTTTTATCTGAAAGCTAAATCGGACAACACAATAATATTTTGAATGCCTTTTTGTTACATAAAAATCTGTACATACATGCATCCATGCAAAATTATGTTAAGAGTTCAGAAAATATATTTTATTAAATTATACAGGTCTAAATTGGTTGCAATGTGGAAATGAGACTCAACAACAACATACTATCATACCAGGTCCCTAACGGGGTAGGCAGAAAGCACCGAGTGCCAAATATCTCTTTCCTTACAAACCAGACGTGCTTCGTCTACATTCATGAAAATGAGACTCAGTTCGTAATAAGGTTTAAACCCACAGTCTACCATGATGCCCAAGTAATGCAAATGATATCACTGGGAAGATATCCATATATTCTCATATTGGATCAAAATGGTATGAACGCTTTCAGTTATGAAGTATGAAGTTATGAAGTTTCAATAGAATTTATGTATTTGGCAATTTAAATGAGTAATATTCCTGAAATTAACATACCTGTGAAGCATATTGTGCATTCTCAATAATCTTCTTCTGAAGTTCCTCTTGTAGTAGCCCCGAGTCCAGAGGAGCTGAACTGCATGTCCCTGCTTGCTTCTCATCTCCTTTACTCTTTGATTTCTTGGATAACTTTAACTGGAACGAGGGATATAGATTTTGAAGTTACATTACGTTATTAAGCAGACAAATAAAAAAAAACATAATATTGCATAACCAACCGAGCAATAACTAAAAAATGATAATAATATGTACGATGTACATTAAAAGAGACAGAAAAGTAAATATTTCTAGTATTATGATATTAATTTGTGTGAGCAGAAGTAATCATTCTCATGGTAATTTGAACAAAGAAATGGTAGTAGTACAAGCCTTTTGATTGTCAAGATAACAGTATGACTAACTAAATTGTGTAAAGTGCTATTGGCTATATTTAAAAACTTTAATTTGTAAATTACAGTATGCCTTTTAAATCACCTGAAAAGCATCAAGTTCATCTTGAAGGACGGACACGCGCCGCGTCAACTGCTGGTTTCTAAAGGTTAAAGAATCTATCTCCAACTCTCCTTTTCTTACAGATTTCTCCTTTTCCTTAAGTATTTCCCTCAACTCGTTCGATTTAGCTTGCTCATCTAAAACACCTTTTTTTAATACCTTGACGTGCACCCTCAACTAAAAGCGGAAACAACGAATTTACACAAATTGTCGACTGCATGAAAATAATTTGTTACCGTCGACTAGGTTTACCTTCGAATATTCTGAAGCCAATTTTTGATACTTCGCTTGTATATCTCCTGAGGGTAGCCCTTCCATGTCTCTGCTTCAAGAGGACATAACTGTTTATTGCGACACATACGGCGTTTCAATGTTTATTTGTTAAAATCGTTAGGTACATTGAACACCCACTTTGTGAAAATGACAAATTTCTTGACAGCTAACGTTTATGTTTCGTACAGATGTTTAGGGGAACTATTCCAATAAGAAACAAGTTGCACAGTGGAAAATATATTTACTAATATGAAATATTTATGCAATATTTAGCATCACATATTATCATAGTGGTAGAATAACGATATGTAATTAAACACAAAATTAATTCTTTATACAACACTAACCAGAAAGTTTCTTGTCATCCGTAGATCTATATAACATTTATCGACTTAGATTATTTTATTTGTTGTAACACGAATCAACTTTTTATAGAAGTTTTTTGGAAATATTCATTGTCTATGCTTTTTTTACTATTACTCGTCTGTAGAAATTATGCTGGCAACATAGCCTCTGTTGATGTGTCGTGATTGTCCAAAGTAAAATATCAATATTTTGGATTTTATGAAAGAAAAATAATATAAATTAATTGAAATCTTGTACTTAAATACTTTAGTATAATATCCATCCATTAACTACACAGCATTGAACGACAGGTCTAGTTTTAAATAAAAATACATGTTCTATCGCAACAGGTAAAACTAAGGGAGAACAATGTAAATTGTGACTAAATTATGTGATTAATCAACAGGATCATGGAATCAAGTAGCTCTACTTTCGCCGACGTTGCCACTGAACACCCCAAAAGTATTATACACATCGACATTGATTGCTTTTATGCTCAAGTGGAGATGATCCGGAAGCCAGAACTGCGCTCGCAACCTCTCGGAATCCAACAGAAAAACATCGTTGTTACGAGTAATTATGAGGCCAGGAAATACGGCGTAAAAAAGTGTATGCTCGTCACGGATGCCTTGAAAGTGTGCCCTAATTTAAAACTAGTAAATGGTGAGGATTTACACGACTACAGAGCCGCTTCAAACAAAATTTTCGCCGTGCTCCAGACGTGGAAGTGCCCTGTCGAAAAGTTGGGTATGGACGAAAATTACATTGATGTCACAAATTTAGTCCAGGAAAAGTTGAAAACTAGCAATTCTGATATTACCGTGTCCGGTCACGTCTTCGATGAGCCGAGTATGGAATGCCCTTGCGGCTGTCACACTAGACTGAAAATATCATCACAAGTTGCAAACGAAATGCGTCAGAAAATATACAACGAATTAGGATTTACAACATGCGCTGGGATTGCGCATAATAAGCTGCTTGCTAAACTTATCTGTCCATTTCATAAACCTGACGATCAAACGACCATATATCCAGATCATGGAGCCCATTTTATGTCCACTTTGCAAAGTGTTCGTTCAATACCAAGCATTGGTTCAAAGACTACGGAAGCTCTAATTTCACAAAAAATCATAAGTGTTAGTGACTTGCAACAAGTCTCACTGGATTTGTTGAAAAAACATTTCAGTAGTGATATGGCGGTTAGACTGAAAAACTTAAGTTTAGGGGAAGATAATACTCCAGTGAAGCAAACGGGGAGGCCTCAAAGTATAGGGTTAGAAGACAGCTTCAAAACTGTCAGTGTGAAGAGCGAAGTCGAGGAGAGGTTCTGTGCACTGTTGCAGCGACTGCTGGTGCTGGTGAGGGAAGATGGACGCATTCCAGTTTCTCTAAGAGTGACATTGAGAAAGAAGGATGTCAAAAGGCTGAGTAGTCATAGAGAGTCCAGGCAGTGTCAAGTGTCACCTTCCATATTTACAATCAACAACGGCACTCTGACTGTGACAGAGGTGGGACAAAATAAACTGATGACCATTATAATGAGATTATTTAATAAACTTATTGACTTAACAAAACCATTCCATTTGACTTTAGTCGGGCTGGCTTTTACAAAATTTCAGGAGCGAATGACAGGGAGAGGTTCCATTGTGAATTACCTAATGAATGATATATCTGTCCAATCTGTCCTAAATATTCAGAATGACTGTGATACATCCGCGTCTTCAATGGATTATTCTGCAGCCTCACCCAGTAGCAGTACAACAACTGATTTATCAGATACCGAAGTAGAGCCATCTCCCAAGAAGCCTAAAAAGGTTGGCTTAATAGCAAAGAGAAGATGTTTCTCAAAAGAAGAAGTTGCCTCGCCTAGTAAGTTAAGGGTGGGCGACTTAAGATTGAACTCAAAGGAACTTGAAAAAGTATCTGAGCTGAGGTTAAATTCGAGAGACCGGTCACTAACTCCTAGAGCGAGTCCGGCTAAAGATAACTTGTCTGATACCTCGGACACCATGAAGGATGCAGCGGAAGGAGGAAATTGTGAAGACTTTCCAAGTTACGTTGATAAAGAAGTGTTCAACTCCCTTCCAGATGAGATGCAGCAAGAGCTAAAGGCTATGTGGAAAAACCCCTCCAGTTCCGAGCTGCCTAGAAGTAGCCCCAGAACATCGAACAGATCAAAACCGAACACACTTTTGAAATACTTTCTTCCACACAAATAGTATTAGTAACATATTAATCCTGTTAATTATTTAAATGATAAGTGAATGGTTTCTATTTTTTCAAATCATACAATTTTTATTCAGCTGATCAAATACATGTTTATGTTATAAATTGTAATAGTTTCAATTACACTAACCCGTCTTCAAAACAGTTTAAGGGCTTATTTGAACATTCAGCTGATATATTTCAATCAAACTAGAAAAGTCTGAGAATTCCCATTAAAATAAGTTAAAAGGATCAAATAAACATAGTCTCTGTATATATAAACTGGGCATATCATTTAATATCTATATTTTTTACAGCATTTATGACCATAGATGTTAACTCGTTCAACTTTTGTATATTATTTACATTGATATTCAACAACTGTGCAATATTGCTGTATGCCAAGACATCTACATTGACTTGTAGTCTGATCTTGTCACCATCTGTAACCCCCGTTGGGTTGTTATTCTGATGTGATGTTTTGTCTCTACTTTGTTTCAGTCTCCTCAGCGACTCCTCGGTTTTATGCACCGAGGTTAATACGTCTTCTACATATTTGTAATATCTGAAACAGAATATGTGCAGAATTATTTACACACACTCAATGATTGCTGTCATACATACATACTTATTGCATATTTCCAAATATATAACATACTTACGATATAGTCATGACATTGAATAAAGCATAAAACAGTTCATTTAAAAATCCAGTATCAACTTTATTGGCAATACTTTCATTGAATTCACTCAGTGTTCTCGATATAACTTCAATATATGTGCAGTGCTTGGTTGGAACACTACGGTTGGTTTTCCTATACAATCTCGGAATCTCGCTGACTTGTTTCAGTTGTATATCAAAATATTCATATAACTCATTGACAATACAATCTCTTATTTTGATTTTTGTTCTCTCTAACATTTCCTCGGAGGGCTTTGAGCTTTGCGATAGTAACTCTCCGGTTCTACCGGGGACTTTTTCCTGTACCATTTCTATAAATTTTGGCAATCGTTGCAAAAGCGCTTGAGAATCGACATAAAGATTAATACAGTTGTCAATAAGCTCCTTATTGACACTTGCAGATTCTAATCTTAATGATAGGTTCCTCTGAAAAGGAGATTTTTCTTTTTAAGAAATCATGGACTGTTAAGAAAATGTACTAAAAATATACATCATTAAAATATCTCAAAATACAGCAGAAAAATTACCTGGATACAGTATGCAGTTGTCCAAGTAGCATACCGAGACAACAACTGCAGAGAGAGCTTCCAAAATTTGTGCGCCAAAGTCTCAATATAGATCCCATCCGACCAGCACTCCAGCATTGCCTTCCAACATTTATTTGTTTCTGCTATTAAAAATCCATCACATTCCTCCATTGTGAGGCTCTTCTTTAGGCATGATTCAAAACCACCTGCAAAAGGTAATTATTCTACTTAATTTAATGTCTACACTATTAAAATAAGTTATAAATTTATAAATACCTACATACACAATTAGCAGCTACTATAATAGTTATAACAAATATTAATCCTTGCTGTTGTCTACAAACAAATGGCATATCATATTCAATTTGGAAGATTTTGTCCTGATATCATTAAAGAGAAACATTATAATACACACACAATCACACCCGTGTGTGAAACAAACACACACTGGCTTGCATCACCTGGTATGTAACTGTTCCAGCACAAAAATGAGAGGATCCTAAATTGTTTTAATATAAATTCGACAAAGCTAGTGTGTAATACCTGCAATTTCTTGAAATCTGATCTGAAAGTACACCGGCAAGTTCCACCGCCTCTGGAAACTCTTGTATTCACTTGTTTCGTGCAACAGTTTCACTGACTCTTCATCGGAACACAGTTCTTCTAGTCTTTTAACAAACTGCATACTGTCACTATATCGTCTGTAGAAAAACTGAGGGTTGCCCGGTGCGAATATTGATGCTAGATTAACTTCTAAACGACCCTCCACCTCACACCAAAAACAGTTCACTAAAAATCTATACTTTTTAACCAGAAACGTTAACTTGGAATGTTGTGTAACCGTAAGCCATAACTTTAACTTTGTGTCTAATAACGATAGTATTCTTTTATAAATCCCTTGCAGGCCATCTTTGCTCCTCTGCAGCGATGGTTCGTTAATGATGTCTTGTAAAAGTGGTGCAACTGCCTGTTTTCTGATGAGCATTTCCGTTTCAGCGACTCTCTCTAATGAGGCTAATGTAATTAATGTCTTCAGCATGTTCTCCTCGTGACTGTCATTCCAAAATTGGAAGAGCAGTTCATTCAGTGTTTGCACCAGCTTCCCGCCCACATCTTCATATTGCATTCTTTCTTCTGCTTTAATTAATGTACCACACTTTGATATTGAAAATTTCAATTGGTTATATTGCATCGCCGCTCGGTCCATAAGTACTATTTGCTCCTCTTTTCTCTTGTCGGAGACATCTTTTATAATGATATCAAGTGTATTCAAACAGTTTATGGTTTGACCATAGAATTTAAGAAGCTGTTTCTTTTTAAGCAACCCGTGCCGCTGATTAAGCCACATTGACAATTCCTTCATGGCGTCTTCTAAGCATTGCTTTACACTCTGCAATTTAAAGAGGTTTATTTATGTAATTATCTTCTATTATTTTATACAACGGACTTTTTGGAATTTACCAGCAGCCAATCCTTCTCAATTTTACCATAGTTGTTATAACATGGGTCTCCATCTGTATAGTGAAATTATAATATCTAGATTCTTACTTTATTAAATTCTACAGTTTATACTTATATTACTGTGATTGTTAAAGCTTACAGTATGTAGATAAGTTTCCTAGCCAATATATGTCTAGTATTTCAAAAATAGTCAGCTTCAGTCGTATCAAATATTTATTATCACTTAATATTTAAATCAAGTATTCAATCTTACCATAACTTCCTCATTCAATTGTCTCAATGGTACTTGGATTTTGATTATCGCTTTGTCAAAACCGATCAACGTTGCGCATAAATTGACGAAGTTCGCATAGTCCTTGTTAATGAGCTCTATCATAGCCAGTCTGAGGATCTTCAAGTAGATGCCCAAATCATCACGCATCGCCTCCAATGAAGCCACATTTTGATGCTCTGAGAGAAAATAGTCCACGGAAAAATTCTTCTGCAAAACCAAACATGGAACTATTAAGTATGTACTTGATAATTATCTATTATTGCGAATAATTCGAGAACTATTTCTCTAGAGAAATTTGGGTTACCTTGACGAAATCGTTGCGATCGAAACACAAGCCCCGAGGGGCCGGTGGCAATGTAAACTCCTTCAAGTCGTTTTCCATTCTATCAAACTAATATTGCATTTAAGGCACCATATTTCAAAGGAACAGTTAAATATTGTTTATCTACTAAAATTCATCTATACTCGACGAACATTTTGACAATTAGTTTATTTCATTGACGTAGCTTGACACATCACACGTCAGGCATTCGCTCGGATCTTTGTAGTCATAAAAAAAACGGATATTTTACCGAGACCCAATAATCCAAACTGAACAGATCTTGTAGTAAAAATATATTTAAATAATCTGAAAATAAAAATGTAAATACCTCGCATATGAACATTGAATATTTATCAATCATTTTTAAGTTTGTCTGTCCGTTGGTAACCGTGTTTCTTGTATTTGTATGTATTTTATTTATTTATTTATTTCTTTTATTGCACCGAAATTAAAGAAATTACAGCAATTTTAACAACTTAAAAAGTACAA